>JANAVB010028000.1:17712160-17929660 GCA_029216955.1 Iris pallida | reverse complement strand
AAAATTTAGGGAAGAGGGGTTACAAATCTATCCACCTTAGAAATAAATTTGTCCTCAAATATAAATATAATAGAAAAGAAAATAATAGGTAGCATTGAACAAAAGATAACAATATAGAATTAAAACTATTAGTTTTCATCAAACTAATTTAAAGCATATTATTATAACTCAAATCTTATTTTAAACATAGACATCCTAGTAGTTTGAATATAACGACATCAGCAAGATAATTTCAAATATATATCTATATATATACTTTTTTCTAATCAAAATTTTATTTAAACATAAATGGAAAACTTTTACAACTATTTTAGAAACCAAAAATTGAACAACATATTTTATAATTCAAAAAACATTCGAGAACATATGTTTTTAGAAAACTTAAAAAGCATTTTCAAACTATAAATTTTAATTAGTTTTTGCAATACAAAAATAGTGTCAAAATAATCTTTAATCCTTTCAAGAAAAGTATTTCTAATCATGATGTTCAAATAAAATAAATAGTGAAAAAAATAAAGATTATAAATCAGGAAGTGGGCTTACACATCTACCCATATTAGAAAAATTTCATCTTCGAAATTTCAAAGGAGAGGACTAGGCACCAATAATTAAGAAAAGTAATTCGATCGAAAATTAGATAAGTATAACCGTGGATATAATCGATTAAGGAATGATGCGCTTTTGGCACGATCCAGAATATTCAAAATGTTTGATTCGTGATTAAATTTTTATTTAAGGCTAATTAAGGAATTCGGTTTAACATAATTGGTTGCTTTAAGCACAATCAAGATACGACCAACTCATATGATCAAGGATTTAGTCAAGGTCAAAATCTAGGCATGCTTAAGGATAGGATCGAAAGAGGATTAACTAAACAAGAAAGGTTGTTAGGCACGATTAACTACGGTTGGAATTATAGGCCTGGTCAAGATTAGAATTTAGACAAGTCTAAACATGGTTAAAATTACTTAGATTCAAATAGGATGTAGTTACGATCAGGCTAATCATGCAAGTCATCCAAGCATTATTAAAATTAGAAAGTTGGCACAAGCACGAACGTGATTAAAATAGTCATGATCACAGCGGAATAAATCTAAACATTAGCACAAATTGAGTTTGAAATATAGGCACGACTATGACTATAGTCAAATAGTTTAGTCACGATCAAGTCGTTTAGGAACGATCAAATTCAAATTTGTTTTGGCACGATTAACTTGATTAAAAATTATTTAGGTACGATTACCGAGTCAAAATCTATAAAAATATGCAAATTGACACGATCGAAAAATATCAAAAATTGCCTAGTTGTGATCAAAAGTCGTTAAGGATGATCCAAATCGAAATCATTTTTAGCACGATTCAATTATGTAGGCATGATCATAGAATCATAATCTTGGTGCGATTATGAATCTAGTGGAATAGGGGATTAAAATCTAGTAGTAGGTTTTAAATAAGGAGGAACCAAATGACGACTCATCGAATATAAGATAAGGAAGAAGGAGAAGAAGGGAAGAACTACAAGCTTGATAATAAGGTATAGGATATCAAATCAGTTTGGAGTGAGGGTGCAAGATGTTGCAGACCATGAAAAATCAATAGTCATATGCCAAGAAAAGATATATCATCTATGGTATTCGAAAACGGTACGCATATCTGATATCGTTTTACCGGGAATCCATGCCTCGCCAATGTACATCTGGTTGTAGTAAACCCTTTGTTTCATTACTCAAATATGATATCGTATCGAATACTCTATAGCTCTACCAATATTAACATACAACTCAAAAGTCAAAATAGGGTACTAGAGCATAGTTTTAATAACATTCGATAACTTACACTTACTTGAAATTACTTCAACTTAGGGATCATGCCACGTCGATGCGCTGCTCGCTGCAGTGAACTCACAGTCTCGATAATATAAATAAATGGCTACAATGCACTGTTGTTTTGCCATTGTAAGTCAATGAATATTCTTTCATCTATATCTATAAGGGTATCAAAGGAACTTCTAGAAATTCAAACAAGTCAATCATGCTAAAAAAATATAAGTATCTGTACTTGAAGTGAAAGTATCAATTATTTTGAAAATAAAACGATCGATCAGGTATAAATTTTAAAAATCAAACGATCGATTATAAAAGTGATTGAACACAAGAGAAATATAAATTTCTAATTCTATTTCTCTAATATTCAAGGATCGAGGGAAAATATACATATATCTTGAATTTCAACAAAATTTAACCTATGATAAATATATGGTTGGATCATGTTAGGCTAAAAAGTCAATAAATGAAATAAAATATTGACTTTGAGAAGATAATTATTTATGGAAATAAATAAGTAATAAGGCCTAGGCAGGAAAGAAAATTCGAACAGAGTACAAGGTGATCAAGATATGAGAAGTGTAAGTATCTATCTTTCAAGTATCATTTCTTGAAAAATAAAATGAGCGAGTGAAAGGATAATGAACAAAGCCAAAATTAACGATAAATCTTTTAATCCCTATTGCACGGACATACAATGATTGAGAAAAAACTTATATGCTTTAAAATCAAAGACTTGAGATGGATATTTAAATCCAAAATTATAAAAATTCATTCCCTTATAGCCAAAGAGAAATAAGCAATACGAATTTCAAGATATGACGATGATGACTAGAGGGAAAAAAATAAAATGGCACAATTGATCAGGGTTAAGAGTTGAATCCTAAGAAGTTCTAATTTACTAGGCGAATAGTCTACTCACCTTGGACCCAACCATTGTGTCAAAACACAATAGTACATCCTTCTAGGAAAATTCCTTTAGTTAGTTAATAGGGTGTAGGATTCTATAAATCGTTGGCTAAATCACACGACCTACGTAACAACCTTAACTACCCGACAGTCAATTTGAATAAGGGACTCATATCCCTAGTCATTCTCCTAAATTCAAATTATCCCTAATGTGAATAAGCACTTCTTAATCGCTGTAGAAGCTCAAAAATGAATGGGTGCCACTCATAAGAAGGCACCAGCATCAAGTTGTACCTAAACACTGACTTATACGAGATTCCAGTTGCACCCATATTAAAGTGCGCGGGTGCCCACGTGGCAAGCCTCCTCGAGAATATGTAACGGTAGCCATCATTATTGACAGCACAGCAGTGGAAGAATATCTCTTCGAATCTCGAGCAACACGACGCTCGAGAAGAGTTTGTCAGCATTAAACGTTGACAGTTAGCTCGCACAAGCTATCAAAGGGCACAGAAAATTTTTACAGCATAAAAGACTGAGTTAGAGGCGCCAGTTATCAAGTTGCACCGGCACAACCTGGCTAGTTGGCGCCACTTGATTATTTTTTGTCCAGAAGCTAGATGACGTGGTGTGCATGCCACTAATTTCGAAGAATGTGTCTACTATATTGCCCATGACCACATGCATCTCATTGACAAGATGCCATGCGTCACCAACAGTTAAAGTAACTGCTCGTGCAACTGGACATGAGATGCGCAACTCAGAGTGCGCGCAACCCAAAAAATAGTTATTTTAGAACTCTATAAATAGAGTTTCAAAATAGTTCCAAAGCATCACTAATGATCATAATCTCCTGCTAAAGTGCTGTTGCATTCTCCAAAGGCTTGTGTCTTCAATATCACATCATCCAAGGGATAAAGTGATCGTCTTCTGATCAGATTCCTATAGTTGTACTTCCCCAGAAATCATCATACGCTTGTACTTTCTTTCTTTCTTAGTTTGTAGAAATCAAACTTTTGTTTTTATAAATAAAATGGCGACTCTGCTGGGGACAACTTTCTCTACCGATGAGCAAGTGACAACTCAATGTGATACCGCGTCGATCAACAAGACGCAAAAGACCTTAGTCGTGCAAGTCGACCAAACATCCTATGAAGCCATGATTAGTGCTGGGGGTGGTAGGCACACCACTGTGGCTACCAAGAATAAGGCATGCGCCATATAGACTCCCAAGTCCTCAACAACACCAATCACTGCTTCTGTACAACCTGTGCCTGTTGCCTCTCTGGCATAAAACAAAGAGGAATGACCTTTGGCTACTCCCTCTTTTTCTCCAGTTCTGAACTCGGAGAATAGCCTATCTAATAAGGCTACTAATCAGAACGAAGGAAAGCGCCCTTTGTCATTTTCTCATTCTGCGCAAGCTGCACCTATTCCTACCCGGGCACAAAATAAAGGAAAACACTTTTTAGCTAATCCCTCTTCCTCCCTAAGTCTGAAATTTGCTGGGAATACACCTGTTTCTTCCCTGGCGCAGAACAAAGGAAAGCGCCCTTTAGTTTTTTCTTATTCTTTCCCGGTGTTTGACTCAACAGAAAATACTTCTGGTTGTGCCCTTGCGCCAATCAGCACGAAAGCTCTTTTGGGCAGATACTCTACTCATCTTGACAAAGATAATCAAATCTCTGGCAAGAAAGGAAGTTCTTTTCAGAATGAACTTTATTCTACCCAATTGCGTCAGACCAAGCGCGTAGGAACAGAGTGTGCAGCACAAACAGTCATTCTGCCTAATCCCAAAAATTTCAAGTTAGGATATGCCAACCCTAAAGGTACAAACAAGGAATGTTGTTGGTATCTCAAATAGACACATAAGTGGCACACCTATCTGACTTGTGCACGTATCTTAACAGGCGCCAGCCAAGAGCAACTTTAACATGTCATAATGCGTATCAGCCACAGTCTGTGCCAGCAGCCAACTTGTGCCAGAAAAAAACTCATAAAGACAAAAATCCTCTTACCTATGCCAACCATCTCAGCACCTCCTTGTACACTCAGAGTACAAGACATCTCAAGAACCGAAATCATGTTCCCAATGTCATCAAGGAATATATCCCTCTGACTTCTTCTCGTCCTGTCGTTGTAATCGATCTCCATGAACATCTTACACAGAAGCGAAAGATTGTAAGGCCGTCTCATCCACTTATAGCTCTATATCACTATAATCATCACCATGAGGTAGTCATCAAATGTTTCTGCCAGTCAGCTAAGCGGTCTATCTTCGACCGTTTGATCTATGCTTAGACTCCTGAACCAGTAATAGTGGATGAAGATGAATTATTGTATGCTTCTGTCAATATGACATCCTAAAGAACTGGGGATGGAAAGCATCTGAGACGCAACACATCCCGCAACCCTAGTCAACAATACTTGGATCGGATCCGTGATTCCGGTGAAGGGGTCTACCGACACACCAGATCAAGAAGCCGAAATACAATCGGTCAAAGAAATCTTCCTAACTTTGACCAAGATTTCTTCAGTCAAAGGAACCTTTCTATCCCTTGTCCTGGGGGTAGTTCCTTATATGACGTGGATGTCCACAGTAAAAGTTCTGAGCGGACCATATTTTCTACCAGTTCCTCTTTAGTGGCCAGAGAAGTGACAACATATGTCACTAAAAAGTCGTATCTAGCTCTAACAGTCAAGAGCAGAGAATTGATGCATTGGAGGCCAGTTTGAAGAGAATGGCTGAAATGATGACAGGCATGCATGCTGTGATCATGGCACAACATACGATTCCACCAGTTGAAATTCTGATTCCAATCCAAGAACCAGTAATGACATCTTCTCCCGTCAACATTCGTCTGGGGGTACAGTCTCCTCATACTACTTCAGTACTAGTCCAGGCTACTCCAAGTCAGTCTGGTGCTGGGGGTGGTGCATATCATGCAGTCCATCCTCCTAACACACCAAATCAGTCCAATGCTCCTCAACCAGTTGGAGATGTTAACGAGGCTGTAAAACTTTTGTTTACTCAGTTTGAAGCCTTCAAACAGAAAGACGACCTACAAAAGCTTGGGATTAAACAACCTTATCCCATAGAGTGGAAGGAAGTTTAATTTCTACCCAAATACAAACCTCCTACCATTATACTGTTTGATGGAAGTACATTCCTAAGCCAGTACCTCAACCACTTTGAGGTAATGACTGATCAACTTCAGTCGAACGATGCTCTACTCACTAGAGTATTTGTAGGATGCTTAGTTGGTGCAGCTTATGACTGGTATCATAGTTTGTCAGACTGTTGCATAACCTCCTTTCCTGGATTCAAACAAATATTCCTGGAACAATTTTATGAGGGAACAAATGACATGACTATGTCATCCCTCATCAAAATCAAACAACGGCATAATGAAACTACTGAATGTTTCATTGAACGATTCTGTCGTGAGACACTCAAAATGCCTCTGGGAACTCCAAATGCTCTAACGATAGAGACAAGCAAATCAAACTTGTTGCCTATAATCATCATGTGGACTGGCCCTACACAGTTTCAGGATTGGCCTTCCTTCATATTAAATGCCAAGACTGGAGAAGAAAGTGCAGACAAGTTCAAACAATTAGGCATTCAGATACCTAATCTTGAAAGAGATAAACATGCTACATCCAACAGTGGTAGCCGTCAGAATAATCACAAAGGCAAAGAAACTTTGGCTATCAATGTTAAAGGCAAAGAAGCTCTAGTCTTCAATATAGGTCAGTCAACACCTACTCCAACGGCACCACCACAAAGGGCACCACGTCCGAAAGAAGAATACTCCTTCGACGAGGATGATGTCATGAGCATCTTTGATTGCTTGATACAGAGCAATAAACTTCAGCTCCCAGATGCAAAGTGGCTAGAGGAAATAGGTAAAATTGATCATCCTAAATATTGTGTGTATTACAGGTTTATTGGACACCTGACTCGAGCATGCTACGTGCTTAAAGGGAAAATCCAAGAGATGATCAAATCCAGCGCAATCACTCTTCAGTAGGACGAGAAGACCGTAACTGCTAATGTTGTCAATCTACAGTTTGGCAATTTTCCTGCTCAACTTGTGCAGGATGGAGTCATACCCATCCCGAAAGCTACTCTTGAGATTGTCAATCTCCTACCTGCACGAACTGATAGTCTTGTTCCTTTGTCAACCGATAAGGAAGAGATTATGTGGATCTATCCTAATTTGGAGGCTGACTTTGAAGCACCTTCTTCATCTACAAAGTCCAAGAAAGTTGCCAAATATAAGTCATGTCATATAACTTCATTGGGTGAACACTGTCTTCCACCTTTAACTACTACCTTCACCTTGGCGGCAAATTCTTCTTCTTCTTCTGAGGCAATGCTGCCAAAGCTAGAGGCCAATTACCAACCAACCTTCCATCTATATAGTCAACAATCCTGTAAACTCATGATGAAGATGGGATATGATCTACAAAAGGCTTCTGGCCTGAATCATGGAAAATGATCTCTTGTACCTCATTCTCTATGCCTTTCATACAACCAATTTCGTATTGGTTTGGGTTATTGGACAGGCTCTTCATCTTGTCAAGAGAAGTCTTCCAAAAGTAAGATCCAGACAAAGAGTTGCAATATGGTGTCCTTCGAACCTATATTCGAAGAAAAAGCCTTAACTGGTACCAGGTCTAGGAAACTTTACCTGAAAGACTATTCAAAAGGTCAAGAGAGCCCTGCTCCATCTCCGGAGGCTCCTCCAGCATCATCTTCTCCTGCTATTAATATTCCATCGGCTTTATCACCTCCAGTGGAACCAACTCCTCCCAAACCGACGGCGGCCGACAAAGGAAAACAGCATGTCTACTTCGATAAATTATTAAAGAAGATTCTACCTCTTGGACTTGAGAAGCCTTATAACTTTGATATATTGGCTCAATTGGCTAATACTCTAGAAAGGTTATCAATCTTTGAACTCTTGCTTCTCTTAAGGGAAACTTGAGAAATATTGAGTGAAGCTTTGATGCAAGCCAACACTTGTCTGACACTCCTTAAGAAGCCAGACGAGGAGCCTGTTACCTGCTTTCATTGTCATAGTACGATGGAGCTGATGCCCAATATCACCTTTACATAATGATATGCTGCTGGAAGACAATCGATATGACCGGCCTCTCTATTTTACGGGATATATCGATACAATGAAGGTTGACCGCATCTTGATCAATCCTGGGTCTGCACTCAGTATCATGCCAAAGACTCTACTGGATGCTCTAAAGATCCCTGTGCATAATCTTTCCACAACTATCATGACAATCCTGAAAATTAATTTCGGTAGAAGTGAACCCCTGGGGAAGATTCGTATGAATGTACAAATCGACAAGTCACCTTCTATGCGATCGACAATCATGGCTCTTATAATGCCTTGCTGGGAAGACCATTTCTGTATGAGCATAATATCGTGCCATCAGCTCTTTATTAATGCTTCAAGTATGTGGACATCAATGGAGAGGTCCAAAAGGAAGTGGCTGATCTTAACCCCTTCCGGGGTATCGAAGCATATTGTACTGATTCCCGAATGTACAAGGAGGAATTTGAAAGTTGTACTGGCTATAGATACTGATGAAGATTAGAGGGATACCCCATATAATGTCCTTATGATTTCAGTCAAAGGACGTACTTCTCTTCCTTAATCCTCTCAGACGTTGACCACTCATCTTTCTTCTCATGCTAAACATTTTCCTGCTGAAAAAACAAAATAGAGGGAGCTTACCTCTTCTGAGCCTCTTGTTATTGACCTTCGTCATAACAAGCCTCCTCCTTCTCTTTCTCCTTCTCTGGTTATCAACCTTACCAAGCTTTCCGCTAAGGCCAAGAACCCTATTATAAATAATGATGTACAAATCAATAAAGTAGCATCTTATTTATAGTATACTGATGTCTTTTATTATATTCGATGTTACTTAGAAATGCTAGATAACTTCGAACCACTTACAATATGAGCAGTTCAACCACTCCAAGATGAAATATTGCTCGAACTAGTACAAGACTCCTTCTTCTTAGTTCCTTCCAGGAAGAAAGATGAACTTCCTATACTTTTTAGTAAAGGAATAGAGCAGAAGACTACGCCCGATAGCGAGGAGGAAAATAATGATAATGGAAGGCTCCAACTACGTCGTTATAGTCAACAATCAAAAGATGGGCCACAATTTTAAAGCTGGTCTCAATAGCGGTATGGGAAGGCGAAGTCCTATTCGTATCCCTGCTCCAAAGGAAAGTCACTACAATATTACGACAAAATAAAGCGTGGATTGGGTTATATCTCGCCGATTCTGACTCCAAAAGCTTCTGAATCTGATAAAGAGGAGCGATCTAACTCTTCTGATTCTGTTTCATGGGATTCTTATACCAGTGTAGGCCACGTCCATCGGATGACACTATCTTCTAATATGGTGTCTGCTGAATTCTTAGAAGATGATGATGACTTTGTTCAAGCTCCTGAAGCAGATCCTTGGGCACAAAGGATGGACACTCAATGGGAACTTTGCTTTGAACAACGAGAACCCCCTACTGAAGATCAATTAATTCAGATTGATGTTGGAGAAAAAATCTTGCCAAAACCTATCTTCATCAG
Organism: Iris pallida; assembly: GCA_029216955.1. Classification (NCBI taxonomy): domain Eukaryota; kingdom Viridiplantae; phylum Streptophyta; class Magnoliopsida; order Asparagales; family Iridaceae; genus Iris; species Iris pallida. The sequence continues at coordinate 17,920,305 of JANAVB010028000.1, read as the reverse complement.
CAAGAGTCTCCCAGAAGCGGATAAAGAAGAATTAATTCAGCTTATTCGGTAATATATTGACATCTTCACCTGGAGTTATGAGGATATGTCAGGACTGAATCCTCAGATTGCTACCCATAGGCTCAATATCTTACCCAATACAAGGCCAGTAAAACAACAACAATGTCGATTTTGACCTGACATGATGGATGCCATAAAAACTGAAGTCTAGAAACATATCACTTATGGTTTTTCAGAGAACAACAACATCTTGACTGGGTTGCCAATGTTGTCCCAGTTAGAAAGAAAATGGGGAAGGTCATAGTCTGTATTGACTTTAGAGATCTCAACAATGCTTGTCCCAAGAATGAGTTTTCTCTTCCGATCACTGATGTCATGATCGACAATACTTACAGATTTGAATGAATGTCCTTTATGGATGAATTCTCAGGATACAATCAAATCAAGATGCATCCAGAAGATGAGAAACATACATCTTTCCGTACTCCTCTAGGAGTCTATTGCTACACTGTAATGCCATTCGGTCTTAAAAATGCTTGTGCCATTTATCAGCGAGATATGAGTACTATCTTCCGTTATCATTTACGAAAGATAGTTGAATGCTATGTCGACGATATTGCTGTCAAAATTCATCTAAAGGAATACCACATCCAAGACTTGAGAAATATCTTCGACCTAATGCGCCAACATCAACTGAAGATGAATCGCACCAAGTCATTCCTAAGAGTCTCTAGTGGCAAATTCTTTGAATTGGTTATTACCTCTAAAGTTATACACGTTGACCCCGAGAAAATCAAAGCCATTCAAGAGATGCGTCCTCCACGCAACCTAAAAGTGCTACGAAGATTCCAAGGACCGCTTGCGTACATCAGGAGATTCATCTCAAATCTCTCTGGATGCTGTAGACCATTTACTCAACTCATGAAGAATGGTGTGTCTTTCATTTGGACTGAAGAATGTCAACAAGCATTTGATGGCATAAAGCGGTACTTGATGAACCCTCCAGTTCTAATGCCTCCAGTCTTAGGAATACCCTTCCTAATATACGTTCGAGCAATGGATCATTCATCGGGTGCATTATTAGTCCAGAAGAATAAAGAGGGTCATAAGCAAGCTATCTATTATCTCAGCCGCACAATGATCGAGGCTGAACATCGATACAGCCTGGTGGAAAAAGAGTGTCTAGCTTTGATGTTTGTTGTTCAAAAAACCAGATATTATGTCACAGGACAGACTATTCATGTTATCTCTAGAGTTAACCCTCTCCGAGTCTTGAGAAAGAAGCCTAGTACACTCAATTCCAGACTTGCTACATGGGCCATATTGTTAGCACAATATGATATGGTCTATGTCCCACAAAGGTCTGTTAAGGGTCAAGTCCTAGCTGACTTCCTCGCGACTCATCCAATTCCGGAGACGTCTAAACTCTACGATGAGATTCTTAATAAAACTCTAAAATCCAACATAATTCCAGAAGAAATTCCTGCTTGGCATCTATTCTTTGATGGTGCATCCAAAATTGGACCAAAAGGTACCATTGTCACTGGAGTTGGAATCGTCCTCGTATTGCCAGAAGGATTAGGTATTCAAAAAGTTTATTCTTTAGACGAGTCATGTTTCAACAACGTAGCTGAATACAATGATCTGCTTATTGGTTTCCAATTGGCTAAATAGTTGGATATTTAATATTTTGAAGTATATAGAGACTCTAAACTGATAATCTATCATGTTAGAGGCACGTATGAAGTTCGACACCAGGATCTCGTCCCATATCATGAAGTAGCAGTCAAACTGACTACATTGTTCAAGGGCTTCTTTATTGAACATGTACGTTGGGTATGCAATACGGAGGCTGATGCATTGGCTAATCTTGCAGCAGTATTAGCAATCCCAGTGAGAAGGCAACAGGTGATTGTTATCACTAATAGAGGGTTATTTTGTATCGAGAATAACTCAAATATTGAGTCCAACAATTCAACTGAAATCAACGTCATTAGTGAAGACTGGAGAGCTCCTTTCATCGACTTTATGGTACATGATATCTTATCTGAATATCCTAAGGAAATTAAAACAATCCGTAGGCGATCACTTTGATTTTATTACAATTATACCTCCAAGACCCTCTATCGGCAAACATTTGATGGTCTACTCCTACGCTATCTTGCGGGAGATGAAGTAAAACAAATACTACGTGAAGCTCATGATGGTATATGTGGTACATATTAGTCCGGTCCTAAGCTATAGGATCGTATCCGACGTGTAGGCTACTACTGGTCCACTATGGTATTAGATGCCGTTAAATATGCAAGAAAATACCGAGCCTATTAAATTCATGCAGATTTCATCCACCAACCATTGGAGTTTCTTCACCCGACTGCCGTATCATAGCCCTTTGAAGCTTGGGGCATGGATTTCATTGGTCCTATCACTCCACCGTCATCTAGAGGACATCAATTTATACTAGCTATAACAGATTACTTCTCGAAATGGGCAAAAGCCATACCTTCATCTGAAGTCAAGACCAGCAACATCATCAACTTCATCAAACATCATGTGATATACAGATTTGGCATTCCTCAATGAATCATTCATGATAATGGACCATAATTCATTAGTCAAATGTTTACTCAGTTTTGTGACGACAATAGAATCAACAATGTTGCTTCCACGGCCTGCAATCCTGCAGCTAACGGTTTGGTTGAAGCATTCAACAAAACTATCATCAAACTTCTCAAGAAATTTATTTCTACCAATAAAAGGAACTAGAGCAAAAAACTTGGAGAATGTCTATGGGCTTATCGTACTACTATACGCACTCCAAATGGTTGCAAACCTTTCTTATTGGTGTATGGATGCGAAGTTGTCCTACCATTGGAAATTCAAATTCCATCTCTAAGGATTGTAATTGCCAATGAACTCACAACAGAAAACAATGATCGTCTTCGACTTCAGGAGCTTGAAGCGCTTGACGAGAAGCGGCTATTAGCTCAACAACATATTGAGCTATATCAAGCCCGTATCTTAAAAAGACAAATTAGTCCTTACTGTCAGACGTCTTTTGACTATGACACACATGAGCAAAGTGAAAGGTTCCTATGTTGTAAGCAAGCTTAAAAAAATACTATGTTTGAAGAATGTATAAGATATTCTCTGAATATTATATATCCTTCAACTCTTAAATTTATTATCTTTTATTTACTCTTCCGTAGATAAAACCACAGATAATAAACTCTGAAAGAAAATCTCCAGTGGAGTCTATCCAGATCATATCACATCATCACAAATATTCTCTTTTGAAACCCAGTCGTTTTAAAAGATACCTTATTTTTGAATCCCAGTTGATTTAAAGGTAGTTAATGATTAACGTCCATATTACCTCTGAATTCTATTATCTATATCAGCGACCTATCACGTCCATATTACCTCTGATAAAGTCTTATTTTGAAATGACAATAGTTTAAGAATTATATTCTGTCATGTCCATATTACCTCTGAACAGATATAATTAGTATTGTTATTTTCTAAGGAGATATGTCCTGTCCGGTACCTCTAAACATATTTTCTATTCTTATCTATTACTTATATCTGCTATAGATATATAATAAGTAATTGAACCATAAAAATAGCATTAACTTTTATTTCAATACTCAAAATATCAAAGAGTACATCAAGTGAAAGCCAAAAAAAAGATAAAGCTTCCATAGATCGCTTCAATAGGGAGGCTGAATACTGAGATCAACGATTAGTCTCTTCAGATTATCAGCTCTCTCTATTATGGAGTTGAGCACCCTTTGCCTATCCAGACCTCTCCCAGACTCTGGATCAAATGGTTGCAGCGAGTCAGCTCGGTGATCCAGTTCTACACCTTCAGTTTGGATAAGTTTATCCCGTTGCCTCTTCAGATCATCTCGTTGACTCGCGATAATTTGATACATTTCTAATACTTCCACTTCAAGTCGCCGAGCTTCTTTAACTATTTTTTGGAGCCGGGCCATCTCGGTTTCTAAATCCCGGAGGTGAGCATGGCATTCAGTGGCTTCTTTCTCTTTCTTTGCAGCTTCAGTCTTATGACACTCAACAGAAGAAGTTGTCTTATAATACGAGATTCCAACTCTACAGAGCGCCGTGAGAAAACCACCACAGAAGCTTCGAAGTTAGCCTTTCATGTTGCAGCCTCACGAGCCATCGCTTCGCATTCAGCATCTACGAGCTTCTGGATATTTCCTCTTATTAGATCTTTATAAGACTTGATGGATTCTTCAAGCTCATTCAAGATATGATCTAAACAGTTGACTCTGTCCAGATCACCGATCATACGGATAGCTCTAATTATGAAGGAGGAAGGGGACCTTATTGACTCATAAGGTTGGTCCTTTTCTATGACCATCTGAACTAAAGGCCCCAGAGAGGGGAAGAAAGCATTGGTATAAGTTTCAATGATGACCTTGTTCATCGCTGGTATGCCAGGAGTAGCCACATCCGCCTGAACCCCTCCTTCTACAGCAGCTAGAGGAATTCCAGATTGTGCCTCAGGAGATCTGAGCACTAGCATCTTAGAGGAACTTCCTTCTCCGGTCTGAGTTCCTATATCTAGAGGAGCCGAGGTTGAGCAAAAACTGAAGGCGGTCGACGGAGCTACCGCAATTTTCCCCACGGGACCCTCTGCAATCAAGTTGAACCTAGCGCAAATTTGAAGTACGCATGTCCGAGGTGCACGATCGTTCAAGTTCAGAAGATGCAAGTTCAAAATTTGCACAACACAGTTTGTAAAAACAAACAGTGTGTTTTGATGCAGCTAACATTCTAAAAAGAGGAGGCATAAGTGATAAAGTGTGCGCCTGCACTCTGAAAAAAGGAGACGCATGTTACAGAGTGCGCAAGTCGACCAGAGCTCTAAAAGACATGATCGACTCTGGCACCATGTATTATTTTCCACTAGCACCTAAGAGATGGTCGATTTGCTCTCCAAAAATCACCTTCGAGCCGCGGGTTAGCCGTTTCATCTCACGACGACGGTGGCGCATATCGAGGCACCCTCATCGGTGATGCACGCAATGAAGGCCCGATGGGGGCTTTGCCCTAATCAGCAGCGGATCGTTTTGGTGCCATTTATGATTTGAAAAGCTTCTTTTAGAACTTGGGAAGGAGAAGATAGAAGAAGAAGAAGAGAAAATAACTTTTCAGGAAAAAGTAGATTTTCTCTCTCTTAAAGGCCATTTATAGTCCAAGGAAATTTTTTGCCCGTTGTGCAACTTGCGATCCAAAGTCGGAGTCAGTTGCATTACTAACAAGCGCAACTCGTGTCGATCGTTTCTAATTCAAAGTATTTCAAATTTTAAAATCTTTCAAACTTTGAAGGGGGGTCTTGTAGAAGCTTAAAAATGAATGGTCGCCACTCACAAGAAGATGCCAGCATCAAGTGGTGGCTAGACGCTGACTTCTACGAGATTCAAGTTACGCCCACATCAAAGGGCACGGGTGCCCACGTGGCAAGCTTGAGAAGCTGTAACGGTAGCCATCATTATTGACAGCACATCAGTCAAAAAATATCTCTTTGAATCCTAAGCAACGCGGCGCTCGAGAAGATTTTATCAGCATTAAATGTTAACAGTTATCTCGCGCAAGCTATCAAAGGGCGCAAAAAATTTCCACAGCGCACAAAAAGACTGAGTTAGAGGCGCCAGTTATCAAGTGGCACCGGCGTAACCTGGCTAGTTGGCGCCACTTGATTAATTTTTGTCCAGAAGCTGGATGACGTGGCACGTATGCCAGTAATTTTGAAGAACGTATCTACTACATTGTCCACGACCATGTGCATCTCACTGACAAGATGCCATGTGTCACCAACAGTTAAAGTAGCCACTCACGTAACTAGACAGGAGGCGCACAACGCAGAGTGCGTGCAACCCTGAAAAATAGTTATTTCAGAACTTTATAAATAGAGTTTCAAATCAGTTCCAAAGCATTACTAATGATCATAATCTCCTACTAAAGTACTGTTGCATTCTCCAAAGGCTTGTGTCTTTAATATCACATCATCCAAGGAATGAAGTGATCGTCTTCTGATCCGATTCCTATAGTTGTACTTCCCCAGAAATCATCGTATGCTTGTACTTTTTTTCTTTCTTAATTTGTAGAAATCAAACTTTTGTTTTTGCAAATAGTCGCAGGCTCGCAATAGTATGAGTAACTTAAGTACTATCATAAGTTCACAATCTTGTGAGAAAACATACCGGCATGGGCTACCACAAAAACTTGTCATGACCCGCACCAGTTTTTTGGGATGCACGCCAGCCTACGTCGTGGTATCGACGGTGGAACGTTATCTAGACCATAGTGCTCAAATCATAAAAATACTCATAATTATTTTTTTTATTGCTCATTCACAAATACTATATGAATTTACAACATTTAAAGTTTACATTTAAAGAAAAGTACAATACCTCGTAAAATCTACAATAATTTTAAATATTCTAACTAGCTTCTAGGTTGACCTCAGCATATACACCCGTTTCTCCCCAACAATTCGATGCTAAATAGTAGTCGTAACTAATCTGTAAAATATTAGTTTCCAGTCAGGAATGGAACGAGTACAATTCAAGCATGTCGTTCCAAATATATGATAATGACTATAGAAATAGTAAAAAGTTATGACATACATGATGAATGAAATAAACTATAAAACATGGCACAGAAAATATGGTGAAACAGTTAATCATGAACTATAATGACAAGTGAATCATGGAACAAGGAAATTTAACCAACTATGTGATTTATAGTACACATTTCAATGTGTGATCAGGCTGGTCCACTACACCACATGGTCTACATAGGATTTGCATCCTTACGGTCTACATTACATGAAATGAAGCACAGTCTACATTGCATGAAATAAAGTATGATCTACGGGGTTGATCATATATCTGCTTAGTACCTACTTCCCCACCCGACTATTACACATGGATTAGTCACGACCATAAATTACGAAACACGATAAAATAAAACATGGTATCATGACTAAAATCCACTAACCCTTGTACCAAATGAATCAAGAATCATATATGTATCACTAATCATACAATTATAGTAATTAATAATACTGGAAATAAAATATGAACTGTACTCGCCAGGTGTCCTGAGCTGTTGACAAAGGTCTAGTGAAGCAAAGGAAACCAACTTTCGCACACATCCTCGGATGCTGAAGTAAACATCATGAATGTATTTGGTATAAAAATATCTAAAATTGCCTACCCAAAAGTCCAATTCTGGACACAGAGACAAAATCATAATTTCGGATCAAAACGATATCCACCGTTAGACCCGCTTTGCACCAAAAAGCGTGCCAGTACCTACGACCTCTAAAGTTATCAAACTATATGTTTACGGGTCCAATTTTATGATACAAACCCAACCGTATGTCCAAAGTTGAATTCTGGTAGGCCATGCACAAATTTGTCCGTTAGATCGGATCACGTGCCTGCCAAAATAGTATTTCGGTCGACCTTCTTAGAATCAGACCAAACTTGGCTCATGGGACCAGAAAAATGACACGGTGCTGATGGCGCAAGTTTCGTCTCGAGATGATGATCATGTACGAAGTTATGGGCTAGTATGAAAAGGGGCCAATACGGAGTATCTCGACGGATACGCCTCAATTTCGTCTCGCACGCACAACAAAATCGAGTTCTATCGGATCCCACACATCAATAACATCCATACGCGTCTTTCGATGCTCATGGATTGTGACCATGTTGCCCGATTTATCTGGGCGTACGCCTTATCGAGAAATTTTTTCTAGATTTTTAGTCATCGAAAACGGGTTTTTCTGAAACTTTGGATTCAAAAATATTTAATTACAATGAATAAAAATTCAAACTAAAAGTGTTTTGAAGTACTACATATGGTCTACAACTTTGTCCAGGTACAATTTCTAAACTGATACTAGATCGATCGGAATCGATCTTCCAATGTGGGTACTTGGCAGTCCTATACCCTGTTTTTAATGGGGAGTTTTCGTCGATTTCTTCATCGATTTTTTGAGTCAAAATCTCGATGAATCTCGAATCTAGTTACTGGGATTCCTAGAGGGATATATAGGCTATATGTACAAATTTACGAATTCTAAATTCATTGAGTATACTTGAAAAAAAATGACCACAAAATAGAGTCCTTGGGCTGCCAATACTATTGCCACTACGGCGAAATTCGGCCTCATGGTCGGCCTCCGGCGGCGCTCAGGGGTCGGGATGGCCGTTGGCGAGGTTGTGAGGAGATAGGGATGGGCTGGCGAGGCTTTAGGGTTAGGGTTCTCTCCTCTTTTCTCACTCACTCTCTCTCGTATATATATTATATATATATATATATATATATATATATATATAGCAATCGGCTGCTATATAAAACCTTGGGTCGGTTAAGGCTCAGGTTGGGAGAGAAAATCCATCTAACGAGCTTTTCCAAAATCTTGTGAGATAGTGGTTGGTTTCTTTTTTTTTCCTATATCTATAGCTATATATATAACTCAAAAAAAAGAACTATATATAGATATATTTTTTTTATTATTTTATTATATATATATATATATATATATATATATATATATAGAGAGAGAGAGAGAGAGATAGAAAGCAGAGAATATTATTAATGTACCAGGCGTAAAATGTCGAAGCCTATACAAGTAAGCGAGCCAAGCATGGAAGCAACAAAAAAGAAAGGGCAAATACCGCCCGTCTATAGATGCAACAGATTAAGCTAGGAGAGCGCCTGCCAAAACCGGTCCGAGGAGTGGGAACACCATTGCCGTCTTTTCAGAATTTGACGATGCACTTCGCTGATAAGTTATGCTGGGTTGTAAAGGCTACCTTCGTACTTGAATTTGTTTGGATTTTTCCAGAGGACCCAGATGCCTACGGCTGCAGCGATCTGGTGACAATAGTATTTGCCCCAGTTGAGCAGGAGATCGTTGAAGCCACCAGCCCGGTGTTTCTTACTGCAGCGCTGAGCAAGAGCTAACCACATCTGATGAGCAAGATCGCCGGAGAGCAGGATGTGTTCAACTGTTTCTGTTTGGTGGTCATTGTAGCAATGGCAGTTGGATGCGAGGCTAAACCCAATGGTAGTTAGGGAGTCATTAGTCGGGAGCTTCTTGCGTTGAGCTCGCCAGAGCAGCAAGGACCACTTGATGGGGATGCACGATTGCCAAAAAGGAGCCGTGAGCGGGGATGGCACACCTCCGCTTCCTACCTCGCGCCTGGCGGATGCCATGGTAAAGGAGCCTCCAGCGTTGGGGTTCCAAATAAAGGAGTCCGGGTGCTCGTTGATCCTGACATCCGTCGCAGCTAACGCTGTAGTCGCCTCTGGACCGATCCAGTCTCTGACTCGCTCCCATCTCTAGCCCGAAACGTCGTCCCAGAGATCCCGGATGATACAATTAGGGGGGCGTTCGAGGACAGATCGTAAACCACGCTACTAATCCACCGTTCGTGGGACGACTTAGAAAGACCATTGCCCAGCTTAAATTAGATGAGGGGTTCTGTAAGGTGGCGACCGTACAGTATACGGTGCTAGGAAGCCGATGAACGACTGTTGGAGGCCGCCAACACTGGGTGAGAATGTTGGAAGTATCTGGCTTTTATGAACCGCGTCCAGATAGAATTATAGGATCTGATGTTCCATCACAGTTTTATCGAGCATGCGTCAACAATGTGCGCTAATTTGATAAAGCCACCCCCCTCGCCTGAGGGTTTGGCCAGCGTGTCCTAGCTGGCCCAGTGGTGTTTGTCCCTCCCAACTTGATGACCCCAGAAAAAGTTGGCGAAGCGGGCCTCCAGGGTGGATAAAACTTTCTGTGGCGGGGCACAAATAGCCAGGGTGTTAATGGGGATCGAGGACCGAACGTGCTTGATGAGGATCAACTTGCCACCTGGGGATATGGTGGCGTTGTGCCATCCTTCGATCTTCTTCCTGATCTTGCTGAGGAGGCCGTCGTAGATACTCGAGTTATTCCTGCCGTAGACCAGAAGACAGGCCAGGTAGGTGAAAGGAGGGTGGGTGGTGGTGAATGAGGTGAGCTTGGAGAGAGTGGCCTAGTGGCTCCTGCCGGCTTTGTAGTAGGTATAAATGACACTCTTTCCCACATTGATCCGTTGTCCGGAACATCTTGTGTAATTATCCAGGACTTTGCTAACCACCTCCACGGACCCAATATCGTCGGAGGGGAAGATGAGGATGTCGTCTACATAGGCCAGGTGGATAATAAGCGGGCATCCCGCAGTGGTGTAGAAGTGTTGGAATCTGGAAATGTCTACCATGCCGTTGAGATTTCTGTTGAGAGCTTCTGCTGCGATGATGAAGATGGTGGATGAAAGGGGGTCCCCATGCCGAACTCCGTGGCTAGATGTGAAGAAACCATCCGCCTGGCCGTTGATGACTGTGAAGAACTAAGAGTTGCTGATGGATCTATATATGATGTCAATACATGTTTCAGAGAACCCGAATGCTCTGAGCACCCAAATCCTGAACTGCCAGTCCAAATGATCGTAGGCTTTCTCCATATCAAGCTTGATGGCGATGTTCCCCCCTGGATGGGAATTTCATGCACGTAATCATCTTCTGGGCTAGGAGGATGTTTTGAGTTATGTTCCGTCCTGGGACAAAATTGCTTTGCCCTTCGAATATAATTTTGGAAAGGATGTGGACTAAACGGGAGGCGATGATTTTGGATATGATTTTATTGGCAAAAGTGCATAAGCGGATAGGCCTGAAGTCTTTGAAGGTCTCCGGGTTATCTTTTTTGGGGATTAAGATGAGGTTCGCCCTGGATATAGCTTTAGGATAGCGAGTGCCTTGAAAGAAGGCAGAAGCCACTACGATGATGTCATTCTTAACGGTATTCCAACAGGATCTGAAGAATACCCCCAGAAGCCGTCTGGACCTAGGGCGCTGTGTTCGTCAAGGGCCAAGACCGCCTGCCTAACTTTATCCTCGAAAGGAGGGGTTAAAAGGCGTTCATTATCCTGATCTTCGATTAAAGGATGGACCTTAGCCAGGAATAGCTCGTCTTTGGTGACATCCTCTTTAGTAAAGTGTTTGGAATAGAAGTTCGCGGCCGCTACTTGGATGTTCTGCTGGTCTTTGAGTAAGGTGCTGTTGTCATCATGGATTTGATGAAGGATGAGTTGATGCCTGCATCCCCTAACACAAACGTGGAAGAACGCGGAGTTGCTGTCGCCCTCGGTGTCCCAAGTTAATCTGGCCTTTTTTTCTAAAATTTTGTCTCCACTTTCAGAGGAGATTTAAGGATAGCCTTGTTGAGGTTAAGCGTAGCTCGATTTTTTGGGGAACCATCCGAAGCCAGCTTAATCTCCGCACGAGTGACATCTTCCTCCGCAGCTTTAGTCTCTTGGAAGATATTGCCAAAAGTGATTTTGCTCCAAGATGTTAGAGCTTCCCTGGTGTCCTTAAGCTTGGCCGCCAAGCGAATGAGGCGGTCTGAATTGTCGGTCGAATTCCAGGCGGAAGCAACAATGTTATGGAATTAGGGGTGGTGTCTCCAGAAGTCCAAAAATTTGAAAGGCTTTTTAATCTGGTTGGAGTTGCTTCTGATCTCGATAAGAAGGGGAGCGTGGTCAGATTCTGTGGAGTTAAGGTAGGATTGGTTGGAGATCAGATTCATATCAGCCCACTGGCTGTCGACCAGAGCGCGGTCCATTATGGAGTATTGCGATGCTCTCCTTCTCGCATATTGCACCAGGAGAATGAGTTACCGGAGTAGGGGAGGGGGTGCAGGTAAGCTTGGAAAATGAAGGAGTTGAAGTCATTCATGGGGGGTTGGTTGGGGGGGGCGGCCCCGCAATTTTTCGTCTGCGCTCATGATCGTGTTAAAATCCCTAAGGCATAACCACGGGAGGCTACCGAGGGAGGAGTGGGTATCCTTCAGAGAGCTCCATAGATGCTTGCATTCGATGAAATCGCAGCTACCGTGAACCGCGGAGATGAGGGAGCGGGACGGGAGAGAGGGGTATTCCACCCAGCAAGATAGCGCCTGGTTGGAATCGAGGACAGTACCGAAGCGACAGTCGTTAGAAAAGAGGATCCATATATCGTGGCACCCAGCGATGGCATTCGAGAATCTGAGCTGAAGTTGGACGAATTTGAGTTTTCTTTGGGGGATTTTGGGCTTGATGATGAAGATAATTTCGATCCGGTGGATTTTGATAAGGAAGCTTAATCTCCGCATGGTTGGTTTGTTGGCCAGCCCCTAACATTCCAAGTAAGGATGTTAAGCATTGGAGATATGGCAATTTGGGGTGGGGTTGAGCTTTGAGGCTGACCGTGTGGTCATGATCAAGGGCACTTTTGCGGTATTCTTTTTCTTCTTGTTTTTTGGGTTTTTGGGGCCCTGTATGAAGTAGCGTGGGGGGGGGGGACTGTGTCGCTTCAAGGCGACACGGCTCCTCTGGTCCTGTGGCGGTCCCCAGATGATTGGCGAGTTCTGTCTCGATTTTGGCCAGGGCGCTGAGGGAGTTGTTGGGGTTGAGGAATCCAGCTTCCTGAGCTTGCCGGATTCTAGCCTCGTAATCGAGGTCTAAGAGCTGCGCGGCTTTGGCTAGGGGGTTAGCGGTGGATGATAGACCTGGGTGAGGGAGAGTAATCAGCGCCAGCCTATGCTCCTCCTCTGAACTGGGTTCGGCGGGAGTGGATTCTTCTGCGATCTCGCCTTCTTCGACAGGTGGGGGTTGCTCCAGGAGGGAGGTATATTGTAACGCCCCAGTCCCAAATACTTGAGACTAGATACGTATCATGCCAGCTGTAATCATACGAGTAAATATACGGCTCGTATGTATACATAAGCTGTAAAATATAGAAGGCCAAGACACTAAATCTCATCTACAAAGATAAATAATAATATAAAAGCAACTTTGAGTTTGTCATGTATACAATCGTTGGGCGGAGACAAATCCATTACCAACTAATTTAAGTAAGAAAAAATTGTACAAGATAATGATTGGTCGAGAGAAGGAGATGACGATCCAAAAAGCAACATCTCGAAGAATGGAGCACAAGTCATGGCCTTAGCTAGAGCACCTGCAGAAATCACAAGACACACCTGGAGAGATAACCAGGTCCTCAGAGGGACGTAACAAGACACATAATATCATGCCAATAAACTGAATAATAAAGCTCAATAGAAAAGTATGCATGAGTAAAGGTTCCTGACCATTCTATGTGATATGCACTTTGAGGACAACGTTCTACGCAGGGGCTGTAGGCTCAGCAGAGTAAATAAAGAGTGGCAGTAAGTAGCGCTCATCCGAGTCACTATCGGCCTTGGGCAGAAGGTAGTGCTCATAAGAGTCACCCTCTGTCCAAAATGTGTGTAAAAATAAAATGTAGCCCCTACGCTAATAACTGTCCCCTCCCCCCAATGATACTATCTATGCGTCGTCTCCACGATACTGTTTAATCCTTAATAACTGCCAAGTCTTCTATATAAATCTATTAGCAGTTATATCCTAACGTACGGCCTGTACGCACCAATGATCAGTCAGCATGCAAGTCTGCATCTATATGCGACTCATAACTCACACACAATCTGTGGCACATCGTGACAGTTTATGAGATGCACTAAACATACGGTGGTCCCTTAACTCTAAGCCAATTGCATAAAGTATAATAATTTGCATCTATATATATTTTGAAAGAACAACATAAAGAAAAAGCATGCATGATATTGAGCAAGAAATTAAACAGTAAAGGCAAGGTGTCTTACCTGATTCCGTGCTGTAAATATGAAACGTCGCTCCTGCGTCCACGCCTCCGGAATCCGACGTTCCAAGATAATTAATTAACTAAATTAAGTCACTACTTATGAAACTTTCGATATGACTTAATTAGTCAAAGTAATGTCTTAAAATTATATTCAATCTCTCGTGGAACCATTTAGATCTATACAATCACACACAGGTTCCACGAGACATCGAAACACAGTTTTAGGGTTTCTAACTTTTAATTAGTCGGTTATGCCCCTACTTCAATAACATACTTAAAAATCATATAAAATCATAAAAATAATATTTAAACTAATTTTCTACAGATTTATCTCTAAAATTCCAGAATTAATATTTCTAAAGATATTTATGACTAGTTGATTAGTAAGTCAGCTATTCTACCGAAACTCGTCCGGAACATAGTTAATGACTCAAAATTGCTAAAATAACCAAAAATATATTTTAAAAGAAATAAAATAATTTATTTCATAAAATAATATCAGAGGTAAAAGTGTTGAGTTATACTACAAGTTTGGGACATTCTAGGTCCGCCGGTTACCCGAAATTAGCTAGTTTTGACCTATAATTTTTTCGACCATATTTGAGTTGCTAAAATCATGGAAAAATACTTAAAAATCCTAATTTATATATATGAACATACATAAAATTCAGATTTGAAAATAGGCACCAATAACTCATAGTTCCTTTATAATGGGGTTAATTTGATCCTACTGACACATGAATATTATGCATATATTTCATGAAACCTTTATGGATGATTATGCCTAACAAAATCTATCAAATTATGATTTCTACAGAATTAATAACATATTTTCCTATAGAATTTTAGCAAAAGTTTTTAGAAGAAAAGATTTGGATTTTTACCAAAGATCCTCGCTAGAAAGGGTGATGATGACTTCTATTCACCAAAGCTCTAATATTTTCCACTATCCTCGCTTGCTACTCCTCTCTTGGTGAGTATGGGAGAGTTGATAATGGCTATAGAGGATTGGATGGGGGAGATGGAGTTTTTAGGATTTGTTTTGAGGGGTTTCGGGGATGTATGGTGGAGGAGATGAGTTTTTGTGAAGGATGGAGAGATGTGCAATGGAGGAGATGATGTATAGATATTATAGGGAGTTTGTTACTGCTGAAATTATGGAGAGGGAGAGGGGTTTTGGTCGGCCAAAGGTGAGGGAGAGAAAGATTTGGATTTGGTTAAGGTTTGGGATAAGTTGGTATATTTAAACATATCCTTAAATGAATTTTAAGCAATCTAGGATTTAAATCCTATTTAATTTGATGCATTAGGCCATGGGGGGGTTGTTTGGCCGAAATTATCATGGTGGGGTCCACTTGGCATGATTTGGTTGTTTGGTTAGTTGGCAAGTTGATTGGATTGAGGATTTAAAAAGGGATTTCCTAATATAGAACTATTTAATTCTATCTATGTAATTATACTACAAAATCTGAATTAAATACAAATAAATATAATTATTAATATTTATTAATGCCCAACATACCTACATAGGGTTGGGTTTGGCTTGGAAGAGGTTTGGGAAGGTTTGGTGCAACCGGGTCTTATAAAAAGTCATAAAGGCTTTCTTAACTAATTAATTAAATAAAAATATAACTTGTTCCATAATTTGAATGGTTAACATGCAAGAGATTACAATATGACTATGACATTCCTAATATGGCTAGCATACTAGTTAAAGCATCCGACTACGCTAGGCATGCCATACTTTCTAGTCGTCTTGCATATTCAAACTCAACCATGGCTATAGTCCTTTTATATAATATAAATAAGATAAAAATAAATTAGAATTAAATAAAATCCAAAAATAATTTAAATATTTCTTTAAATTATAAGGGGTTTTACATCCTACCCAACTTATGACAATTTCGTCCTCGAAATTAAAAATAATCATAATATCAAGAATTGCGAGATTCTATACGGAGGGAGAGTAGGTACGTCAAATCTTAGCTCAATTTTTGAAAGGATGGACGGGTGGCTGTCATAGAAATCCCAATTGACCTCATATTCTACAAGATGGGTTATGCTTCCTTCCAGACTCTACCCAACTTATAGAAGTTGTCCACCTGTAAAGATCGTCGTCATTACAAGACCTTGAGGAGGACAATTTCTAGGGAGGGGCACGAGAATAATGGACACTTCTGACCACAGTCTTGGATTCTATGTGAGCCTCGATAACACTATAACGTTCTTGGTCAATAACAACTAAAAAAAGTTATTATAATCAAATATTGTCACTCTAGGGGTCATGCTTCTGACAAGCTGGTAGCGACCTCTTGTTGGAATATACTAAGGTGTGTCGGTTCAGAAGGATTCGTTCTACGTCTAACATGGAAAACTAAGAAGTGAGCTTCAAAACTTAGGGAAGAAGAATTTATGGCCAAGTGATGAGAATCGATGATAATTAAAGAACCCAGGCTATATAATATAATTAGGCAAGTGTTTTGAAAACTCTAAGTCAAAATGACTAATATGTGTGGGCTGATGTTTGGTGTTGTATAGGAGGCATGCGCTTGCTTGTTGGAAGGCATACGTCATAGGTGTGCATCTTACATAGATCTTGAGTATTCAGTTTAGTTAATGGAATGGGTCGATATTTGTATGGATGAAATCGAATAGGTCGAATTTGGGTCTCTATGGTTTGTTTTGAGGAAACAATGTGTCATACACGTGGTGTAATTTTCAAATGGAGCTCTAGAAAGTTAGTTTACGTGGGATATGTATGGCATATGAGTAGCATGACTAGTCTAGTTCGTGAGTGTGAACTTTGTCGAAATGAAAAGGCTAGCGTTGTGCTTCAGTTATCAAAATCACTGTCGAGGGTATCACATGATATGAATATGGGTCGATGTTATAAACCATTGAATTATTAGTCTAATTGGAACCAATCATTTCCAACCACTTGTTAATTCTAAAATCTTATGTTCCTTAGAGAGGCTTGCGATCTATTTGCCTTAAAAAATTTGCTTTTGATTTAAACAAAAATGATTCTATGATTGACTTGAAGAATTTAGGTTACAATCTGTTACCGTAGTTATCTAAACGCACGAGCAAAGGGATATAAAATGCAAAATAAAAGATCGTTTCATAAATTTCATACAGAGAAAGAACGGTCACGATTGTAATCCCATTCTAAGAGGTAGAGTATAATAAGTTCAATGTTCTACCCAACTTATAGATGTTGGTTAATCGGGGAAAGCACAGTAATAGGGTTTCTAAGACGGTCAAATTTCAAGGAGGTAAAAGAAGTATGAGGTATTTCCAATCATAGTCACAGACCCTATAGGAAGTCTAGGTATTATCTATTTAATATGGCCCATATATTAATTATGTTTGGTCAAGACGATATGAGAGGTCTTGGTCAAGTATATCCGGAAGCATGTTGGTACCGAGAGATGCATAACATAGGCTACGAAGATATGCAGTTACAAAATCTATGTAAGAAGAATTAGTGAGCCAAGAGGTGGGACCTACATAATAGGGGTGAGCGCCTATTTCATCAAGTTTGGTTTTATAGTCCCAATATAGCGATGGGCTATGATGGGTTTAACTGAGTCTCAATAGCTTCCCTAATTGGACTTTAATCTTTGATTACATGAACTTTAGATTTTAATCTATAATGGCTGGACACAATTTTGTAGAATTTTAAACCATCCCTATTAGGTTAGGGTAATTTAGAATAGGTTCAAATTCAAGTGGTTGGGCAAATTTCTCGTCGGGTTGGTAGAATAGGTTCTGTAAGTCGTGAGATGCGCCTTCCATGACTTTTGTGTTTAATTAGCACACAAGGCCTCTATTGATTGGCACACTAGTAGCATGTGCATAGAGGGCTTCGAGTAGATCACAACCATATATTGGACCAAAAGGTTTGAGTCAAGGTTGGATCTCTAACTGCAGCCCGAAAGTACATCGGTGTTATGGTAAGGGTTATCTCTAGTCCCTTTTGACCTGAAAGTCGTATCATAATAATAGAGTCCAAGGAGATATGTTTTTGTGGGACATGATATGTCTACTTGAAAGTGGACTCGTTTAAGTTTTGCATATAAGTTTTGTTGGAAGGTAACAGCTAGTATTACACTTCAAATATCAAAGTCACGGTAAGGGACACCAAAAGATCTAAAAGAAAGTGGGAGTTCATGAGTCACTAATTTATCATCCTAGTGAGAACCAATTTACCTCAATCAATCGGTGATCCCCAAATTCCTAAAAGTAAGAATAGCTTACAATCTATTCACTCTAGAGACTAGGATATGGTTTTAGGAATAATGAGGTTAGGAATATTTGAGTCGCTATATCGTACCATGACATTTTGTAATAATAAGTCACGATGTGATCGATAACATGATAGGGTAGTTGTGAATCAGTTTCGAGGATTGTACCCCGGGTCCTAATAAATGGAAATGATCGCGTACAGTGGTACCTAAGTCGATAAGATGGAATGACCCGCTTGTCCATGGTATACGAGAGTCTATCGGTGGAATAACGAACTCTAAAGCACGTCATAGGAAAGATCCCTAACTACTAAGTCGTGAATTTCTATTTGTGTCAAACCTGCCAGACTATAGTCACAAGCGTTCTAGAGGTACTAAATGTAGTGCTCATGCATCACTTGTTGATTACTAATACAACATAATGACGGGGCATCATGCTACAGATTTTGGCTAAGCTGGTGAATGTGTTGTTCTAATATTATGTCACTTCTTTGATAATATAATTTTGTACCTAGAGTAACATCTGCTGAATCTCTAATCTTCGAATGGGTGTCTACTATGGTCCTTGCAATGCTTGTCCTTATTTTGGTCTATTCTTCTTTGTCTAAACTGTGGGGGCCTAGTCAAGTAAGGTTTGAGTTAAGGCATACGGGTTGCTAGTTAAGCCAAGAATCAAGATGAATATTTGGAGACTCACAATAAATGATTCCTAGAGATTAGATAGTCTCATAGGTGTGTGGTTTACCCAAGGATAAGATCTTACTCATCTTTCAAGCTTAAATGACTAGAAGGTTACGATATTACTATTAGGGTCGAGGAAATGACGAGCAACTTTAGGCAAGGTAGTAGTTATATGGCTTAGCCGATGGTTGCTATACTTGTGCATATAACTACCATGGCCATGGGGATACTCTATATTTATCTATCAAATACGAGCGTTCGTCCTTCCAATCAATGAAAGACAAAAGCAATAAAGAGTTCAAGAAAGATGTCATTGAATACAGTTACGTAATTCAAAGGCGAATGTGTAATTCAAGAGGAATTATCAATGCAGTCGCAGATGAGATCCTAGATTCCTCTATATCTCAATCCACGTAGGATAATCATATGAAGAGCGAACCAAGTGCACTATGGTTGATCAGACCATAATACAATGATTCTAATTAGACGATATGCTTGTGGGCGTCCCCAGTATACATATGTCCTGAACAAGCTCGATAAAGAATAAGCTTGCAAAACTAGGCTATAAATAGCGTCATTATTCATGGTGGTTTAAAGTATAAGTACGGGAGAATACGTTGAAAGCAGTAATAAATAGTTCGAGTTTCACAAGGATCTAAGTCTTATCCGGTGTGCTTGCGTATACAGTCGTCCTACTGGTTCTTGTATCAGGCCTTAGTTGACCAATGGGTATGGGCTACGAAATCTCTATATTCTAGGTAAACATCTCTCCTACACTAGCATATATTCATTATTACTCTGTTACACTTTAATACTAGGTTAAAAGGATACGGATGGTAGGTTGTAGTCATACTACTCAACTTATGAAGTCAACTAATCGAGCAATTGAGGAATATAACATGTATACTCATATGAGTTATCTCCTAACCTCTCTATTCAGCACGAAAGAAGATAAGATTTGTAGTGAAAGGAATCAAGCAGAAGGAAGTCAAGATAATCGGATGAGAGTTCAAGATTTGGAATTGGGGGAGGAAGTCAAGCTTGTGGATGAGATTCCTATATCCTAATCCTATATGCAGGTTCACATCGGCACAGTATCGTAACCGATGTGACAAACTCGACCTGCATGGGCCACCACAAAAATATGTAATGCCCAGTCCTAAATACTTGAGACTAGATACTTATCATGCCAGTTGTAATCATACGAGTAAATATACGGCTCGTATGTATACATAAGCTGTAAAATGTAGAAAGCCAAGACACTAAATCTCATCCACAAAGATAAATAATAATGTAAAAGCAACTTTGAGTTTGTCATGTATACAATCATTGGGCGGAGACAAATCCACTACCAACTAATTTAAATAAGGAAAAATTGAACAAGATAATGATTGGTCGAGCGAAGGAGATGACGATCCAAAAAGCAACATCTCGAAGAATAGAGCGCAAGTTATGGCCTTAGCTAGAGCACCTGCAGAAATCACAAGACACACCTGGAGAGATAACCAGGTCCTCATAGGGACGTAACAAGACACATAATATCATGCCAATAAACTGAATAATAAAGCTCAACAGAAAAGTATGCATGAGTAAAGGTTCCTGACCATTCTATGCGATATGCACTTTGAGGACAACGTTCTACGTAGAGGTTGTAGGCTCAGCAGAGTAAATAAAGAGTGGCAGTAAGTAGCGCTCATCCGAGTCACTATCGGCCTTGGGCAGAAGGTAGTGCTCATAAGAGTCACCATCGGCCCAAAATGTGTGTAAAAATAAAATGTAGCCCCTACGCTAATAACTGTCCCCTCCCCCCAATGATACTATCCATGCGTCATCTCCAAGACACTGTTTAATCCTTAATAACTGCCAAGTCTTCTACACAAATCTATTAGCAGTTATATCCTAACGCATGGCCTGTATGCACCAATGATCAGTCAGCACACAAGTTCGCATCTATATGCGACTCATAACTCACACACAATCCGTGGCACATCGTGACAGTTTAAGAGATGCACTAAACATACGGTGGTCCCTTAACTTTATGCCAATTGCATAAAGTATAATAATTTGCATCTATATATATTTTGAAAGAACAATATAAAGAAAAAGCATGCATGATATTGAGCAAGAAATTAAACAGTAAAGGCAAGATGTCTAGCCTGATTTCGTGCTGTAAATATGAAATGCCGCTCCCGCGTCCACGCCTCCGGAATCCGACGTTCCTAGATAATTAATTAACTAAATTAAGTCACTACTTATGAAACTTACGATACGACTTAATTAGTCAAAATAATGTGTTAAATTTATATTCAATCTCTCGTGGATCCACTTAGATCCATACAATCACACACAGGTTCCACGAGACATTGAAGCACAGTTTTAGGGTTTCTAACTTATAATTAGTCGGTTATGCCCCTACTTCAATAAAATACTTAAAAATCATATAAAAATTATAAAAATAATATTTAAACTAATTTTCTACAGATTTATTTCTAAAATTCCAGAATTAATATTTCTAAAGATATTTATGACTAGTTGATTAATAAGTCAGCTAGTCTACCGAAACTCATCCGGAACATAGTTAATGACTCAAAATTGCTCAAATAACCAAAAATATATTTTAAATAGCAATAAAATAATTTATTTCATAGAATAATATCAGAGGTTCAAGGGTTGAGTTATACTACAAGTTTGGGACATTCTAGGTCAGCCGGTTACCCGAAATTAGCCAATTTTGACCTATAATTTTCTTGACCATATTTGAGTTGCTAAAATTGTAGAAAAATACTTAAAAATCCTAATTTATGTATATGAACATACATAAAATTCAGATTTGAAAATAGGTACCAATAACTCATAGTTCCTTTACAATGGGGTTAATTTGATACTACTGACACATGAATATTACGCATATATTTCATGAAACCTTTATGGATGATTATACCTAACAAAATCTATTAAATTATAATTTCTACAGAATTAATAACATATTTTCATATAGAATTTTAGCAAAGGTTTTTAGAAGAAAAGATTTGGGTTTTTACCAAAGATCCTCGCTAGAAAGGGTGATGATGACTTCTCTTCACCAAAGCTCCAATATTTTCCGCTATCCTCGCTTGCTACTCCTCTCTTGGTGAGTATGGGAGAGTTAATAATGGCTATAGAGGATTGGATGGGGGAGATGGAATTTTTAGGATTTGTTTTGAGGGGTTTCGGGGATGTATGGTGGAGGAGATGAGTTTTTGTGAAGGATGGAGAGATGTGCAATGTAGGAGATGATGTATAGATGTTATAGGGAGTTTATTGCTGCTGAAATTATGGAGAGGGAGAGGGGTTTTGGTCGGCCAAAGGTGAGGGAGAGAAAGATTTGGATTTGGTTAAGGTTTGGGATAAGTTGGTATATTTATACATATCCTTAAATGAATTTTAAGCAATCTAGGATTTAAATCCTATTTAATTTGATGCATTAGGCCATGGGGGGGTTGCTTGGCTGAAATTATGATGGTGGGGGTCCACTTGGCATGATTTGGTTGTTTGGTTAGTTGGCAAGTTGATTGGATTGAGAATTTAAAAAGGGGTTTCCTAATATAGAACTATTTAATTCTATCTATGTAATTATACTATAAAATCTGAATTAAATACAGATAAATGTAATTATTAATATTTATTAATGCCTAACATGCCTACATAGGGTTGGGTTTGGCTTGGAAGAGGTTTGGGAAGGTTTGGTGCAACCGGGTCTCACAAAAAGTCATAAAGGCTTTCTTAACTAATTAATTAAATAAAAATATAACTTATGCCATAATTTGATTGGTTAACATGCAAGAGATTACAATATGACCATGGCATTCCTAACATGGCTAGCATACTAGTTAAACACCCGACTACGCTAGGCATGCCATACTTTCTAGTCGTCTTGCATATTCAAACTCAACCATGGCTATAGTCCTTTTATCTAATATAAATAAGATAAAAATAAATTAGAATTAAATAAAATCGAAAAATAATTTAAATATTCCTTTAAATTATAAGGAGTTTTACATATATATATATATATATATATATATATATATATATATATATATATATATATATATATATATATATAGGAAAAAAAAAAAAAAATATATATATATATATATATATATATATATAGGAGTTGGATCGGAGAGTTCCCCCAGGCGATTTTTGTGGCTTTGCGGCTTCTTCTCCGGCATGCCTCCCCGGCCGCCCGGGCGGCCAGCTCCGCCTGCCGACCAGGCCGTGCCTCTCCCCCCACGTCCCATCCCCCATGTTTCTCTCCCCCCTTCCCCTTTCCCCACCCCATCAATCCAGTTGCTCGCGTCGTCCAGTCGCCCGCGGCGCTCGCGCCCTCCCCGGCCCCATCGCCCCCGCTGCCTCCTCCGGAAGTCCTCCCCCCTCCGTCGACTCCGGAAGTCATCCGCCTCCTCCGTCCCCGGTGCGCTCACCCACTTTCTTTATCGTCGCCGCCACCCTCTGACCTCCCCGTCCGTCGACGCTCCGAGCTCCCTCCCGCCGTCCTCCCTACCCTCCCTCCTCGGCGCCCCTTTAGAGGCGTTCCCGACCTGGACCACCGACCAACTTTTCCTCGTTGGTTGGGGGGGCGCCCTTCCCCAGCATCGGCGAGCTCCCCCCTGGCTCCTCTCTCCGGGACCGCCCCGTCGGCGTCCCTCCCCTTGGCTTCGTCGCCCTCGGCCGCGGCCGAGCACGGAGCGGCGTTATCCTCATCGAGATAGGCTGGACCTGTCCTTCCCTCCTCCGATTCCAGTGCCATGGATTCTCGTACGATGCTGGCCTCGAGCCCAGCGTCGGACAGGTAGGACCTGTCGTTCCTTCCTTCTATTCCAGTGCCATGGCATGGGGCCCCGTACATTTTCTGCAGCACGTCGAACGAAGTGTCTGATGGCGTAGCCCTCCCCCCACGCTTTGTTTTTCCTATATTGGAGACCGAGCCGGCTCACCCTCCCGTGCGTAGCTCTACGCTGGGGGAGGCCTGCGTATCCTGTTCTACAACGACTACGCTCTTAGGGGGTAGCGTAAACCTTGCTCCCCCGGCGTTGGGTATGTCCGCAGGCTTCCACGATGTGGATCAGCCTGCTCCTACGGTTGCGAGTTCCGTCAGGATTGAGGGCCCCCATGGTGTGGGCCAACCCTCATCCCCTGTTTCGGGCTGTTGTGCGCTCTGTGGCACCCACCTTGTGGGCCAGCCCTCTCCTCCAGTAGCGGGATGCGTATTACGCTCGCTCGAAGGCTCCCACGTTGTGGGCCAGCCTCCTCCCTCTGTCGCGGGCTTCCAAGATACAATCGGCTCCCACTTTGTTGACCAGCCCCCCCTCTACCCTGGCCTCCCCGTGCTGGGCCTCCTTTACCCCCTTGTAGGCGGGTCTGCCACTGGAGGTCCCGTCTTCTCGCCCGCTTCCGTCACCAGCGACACTCTCGCAACCCCAAACACCCTCCCTCCACCCCTTGTTGGCAGCCCGACCCCTCCCCGTGTCCCTTCCTACGCCGAAGCCTTGCGGCCTGACCGCACGAAGGTCCTTCCACCCCCTTCCGCGAAGATAGTCCTTCCTGAAATCATTTTCGCACCTCCATCTGACGGACACCCCATCTGCGTCCCCTTCTTCGACGCGAATATTTCTTCCCTATCCTCCACTTTCCTCAAATCCTTCGTTCTTAAGTTCACCTTCGGCTGTCCGAAGATAGCTAGGTGAAGAAGGCTATCGCTGCCTGGGGTCTCTTGGACACTTACCAGGTCGCCCACCTCGATCCCAAGCACATGTTCCTGTACCTATCATATGATCAAGACTGTAACACGGTTTGGGCCAAGGGCTCCACCAAAATCGACTCACAGATTGCTAAAATCGTCAAATGGTCACCCAAATTCAACCCCATTGTAGATTCATCGATCGTATCCACATGGGTCACCCTCCCCAACCTTCCCCTGGTGTGCTTTCCCGCAGCTGCTCTCAAGCGTATAGCCAGTTCCTTCGGGTCCCTGGTCGCCATCGCGGAAGAAACACGTAACCTTTCAAAATGCAACTATGCGAAGATTTGTGTTGAGCTCGACCTCGTCAATGAACCCCCTAAAATGATTGAGATAGAGCTTGGAGATCAGACGATCAGACAAACGCTGGAGTACGACAACAACATTATTTATTGTCAACATTGCCATACGAGCGGTCACTCCTTACCGCGCTACTTCCAGGCCAACCCGGCTCTCAAGAAACCTGGTACTCACAAACCTTACGACCCGGTCGCATCCACCACCCCCCGTATCCCCTCGCCTGATGCCTCACCCCCTCCTCCCCTACGGCACATAGAAACCCTTCCTCTGCAATGCTAGTGATCCCTCTCTCCGTCCGACTACGCCATCGTCCCCTACAATCCCCCAAACATCACCCTCGCTAACTCCTTTGCCATACTTGACATAGATAACTCCCCCGAGAGCCCTTGTGAGCATACCTTCGACCACATATGCCCGGACCCAGCCCACATCTTCCAGTCATAGTCGGACGCCTTACGCATTGTCGCGTTAATATCCGACAGCATCTATACCCCCTCCTCCTCCACCCTCATTTGCGTCGGCACTGTTCTTATTGAGATCCCCCTCACTACCCGCCTCAAGCCCTTGGGCACATGCTCCACCCCCCCTCTATCTCATATGGTGGCCACCCACGTGCCCTGATCGTGGCGGCCCACGACCCTAGCCTTTCTGTCGTCGGGCTAGAGTCGTCCACAGCAGACCCGGCCCTCTCTCCCGTCTTCATCGATGCTTCCCCTGACCCTTGTTCCCCTCTTACTGGTCGGTTCTAGCAAGCAATGGCCGCTAGTTTCCTCGATCGCAACAACCCGATATGTACGCCTAACGACGTCGACGTTGCGAGTTACTCCCCAGTAGCCGCCGTTCTTTCGTCCTCACCTACTGGTTTGACCGTGGCCAGTGATAACCATAAATCCTCCACCAAGAAATCTTCCTCGAAACAGAAGAAGAAAAATAAGAAAAAAATTAGCAAGCGGCCATGACCACACGGTCAGCAGCCAAGCTCAACCTCCTCACCCTCTCCCCCCAACCCAATGTTTAACATCTTTTCCTGGAACGTCAGAGGCATAGCAAACAAATCGACGCTGAATAGAATCCTCAAGCTCAAGAAAATTCACAAAATCGACATCCTAGTTATCATTGAACCCAAAATCCCCAAGAAAAGGATCACCGGCATCCAACTTCATCTTGGTTTCGCGACCGCGCTGGCTGGCAGTCATGACATCTCGATTCTTGCCGGTACTGGCATCAAATCAGGCATGGTTCAGGACTCCCGCCAAGCTCTCTCCTTCTGGGTGGAACACTCTCAACTTCGGAATAGAACCTTAATCTCCACCGTTCATGGCAGTTGTGACTTCGAAGAGCGAAAACTCCTCAGGGCCGACCTGCTCGACATCCACCTCTCCCTCCAGAACCTTCCGTGGATGTGCTTATACGACTTCAACATCATCTCTAGTAGTACCGAGAAGTCCGAAGAGCGACCGCCCCCGCTTCCGGCCATGGACGACTTCAACAATTTCACCTTCAATGTTTACCTAGCTCACCTCCCCTTCTCTGACAACACTTTCACCCGGTGCAACATGCAGGAAGGCTCCCGGCGACAATACTCCTGTCTGGACCACGCCCTTATCAACAGCCACTTGGCTGACATGGGGCTCATCTCGAGCCTATCCCACCTAAATACAACAGAATTCGATCACTCCCCTCTTCTTATCGAGATCAGCAGAAGCTTCCATAGCATCAAGAAACCTTTCCAATTCCTAGATTTCTGGAGGCATCATCCCAGTTTCAAGTCTGAGGTGACCTCTGCTTGGTTCTCAGTGAGTGTCGCTGATCCACTGTATCGAGTAGCGGCCAGACTGCGTGACACGAGCAGGGCTCTCTTGGTGGAGTAAGGCAGCTTTCGGCAACATCTTTCAGGTGATCAAAAATACGAAAGATGATGTTATCGGTACCGTGATCTCTTACATTGCTAAAAGATCCACCGAAGTGCGGTCCGCGCTCAACCTCGCCAGTGCTATCCTTAAGTTCAGGCTTAAATTCGAAACGGAATTCTGGAAACAAAAAACTAGACTTAAATGGGACAACGAAGGGGACCGCAACTCCAATTTCTTCCATGCTTGCGTGAAAGGCAGCAGACAGCAGCTCAACCTTCATCGTATCTCTGACAACAACGGTAACCAGTTGACGGACCATCTCAAGATTTAAGAGGCTGCGGCCAACTTCTTCTCCAATCTCTTCACTAAAGAA
This sequence comes from Iris pallida, assembly GCA_029216955.1. Lineage (NCBI taxonomy): Eukaryota > Viridiplantae > Streptophyta > Magnoliopsida > Asparagales > Iridaceae > Iris > Iris pallida. The sequence continues at coordinate 17,893,299 of JANAVB010028000.1, read as the reverse complement.
GTGGTCGTCATGGACGAGGGAGTGCTGGCGAAAATCCCTAGCATCATCACCGAGCACGAAAATGCGCTTCTCCTTTTCCCCTACCGCCACCAAGGTGAAGACCGCGGTCTGGGATATTGACGAGCACAGCGCCCCCTGTCCGGATGGCTTCAGCGGGGTATCGTATCGATATTGCTGGGACATCATTGGTCCAGACTTTTTGGAAGCATCGGTTGCATTCTTTCAAGGAGCTAGATACCCTAAATCCTTATCCAGGGCTAATGTCATTCTCATCCCCAAAAAAGATAACCCAGAAACATTCAAAGACTTCCGCCCCATAGGTCTATACAACTTCGCCAATAAAATCATCACGAAAATTATCTTTAACCGGATGACGGATCTCCTGCCCAAAATCATATCCGAGGAGCAGAACGGTTTCGTGAAAGGGCGTAACATCGTAGACAACATCCTGCTCGCTCAAGAGATAGTAACTTGTATGAAATTCCTGGCTAGAGGGGGAAACATCGTAATTAAGCTGGACATAGAGAAAGCATACGACTGCCTCGACTGGCAATTCATGATCTGGGTTTTCAGGGCTTTTGGGTTCTCTGAACCCTGGATTGACATCATATTCAGGTCCATCAACAATTTTTGGTTCTCCACTATTATCAACGGCCCGGCCGATGGCTTCTTCAACGCTAGTCGTGGCATCCGCCACGGGGACCCTCTTTCTACCACTATCTTTATCATCACTACTGAGGCTCTCAGTAGGAACCTTAAGAGTATGCCCTATACCCCGTGGTTCTACCACTTTCATACCTCAACCGGCTGCCCTATAATCACTCACCTTGCGTACGCTGACGATGTCCTCATTTTCTCCTCTGACGACATCGGCTCTATCGAGGTGGTCCTTCAAACGCTGAACTGGTACACCAGATGCTCCGGACAAAGAATCAACGACAACAAGAGCTTCATCTACACCCATCACAAAATAGACAGGACTCACTCTGCAACGATCTCCAACCTGGCTTCCTTTGTCATAGCATACCCCCCCTCACCTACTTATGGTACCCATTGGTCTATGGCAAGGCCAACTCGGGTATCTTCGAAAACAAGGTCAGCGCCATCAGAAAAAGGATCGAGGGCTGGCACAATGCCACCCTCTCACCTGGAGGCAAGCTGATTCTTATCCAGCATGTGCTATCCTCCATTCCTATTTACTCCCTAGCAGTCTGTAACCCTCCCAAAAAGGTTTTCACTTCAATTGAATCCCTCTTCACCCACTTCTTCAGGGGCCATAACAAAGGCAGAGATAAGCACCACTTGGCCAGCTGGACCACTATGGCTAATCCCATATTCTAATGCGGTCTGGGATTCAGTAGATTGGAACACATCGCCAATGCGTGCTCCATGAAGTTATGGGGGAAGCTGCGCACTGATAATTCTATTTGGACTCGCTTCATGAAAGCGAGATACTTCAGATATTCCTACCCTGGGACGGCCTTAGTCAACAACCGCTCATCGTCTTCCTGGAGACGCATTACCCGCGGTCGTAGGCTTGCTGACCTCCTCATGCACATCCAGCTGGGCAACAGCTACACTTCTATGAGCCACGATCGTTGGCTGGGCGGAACCATCTGGCACCCACCCGGATCCCCTCTGCGGGAGGGCCAGATTCGCAAGCTTTGGGACCCCACGTCCGGATGGATCTGGGACCGAGTCAGGATCTGGCTCGGTCCAGCGGCTGCCGCCCGTCTTGCCTCTACGAATCTCCGTCTCTCCGACACTCCTGACATCACGAGATGGTCCCCTAACCAGGACGGCCAGTTCACTCTGTTTTCTGCCAGGCCGTCGCCCGCGGCATCGGGACCCCATCCCCCCTTACCGCTCCTTTCTGGTACGCATGCATCCCCATTAAATGGTCGATCCTTATCTGGCGAGCCCACTTCCGAAAGCTACCCACCGACGATGCCATCACATCGCTTGGCTACTGCCTAGCTTCGGGATGCTATTGCTGTACTTCCCGTCAAGCCGAATCTGCTGAGCACATCCTCACCTCCGGTGATCTGGCTAAGAATATTTGGGCGAATCTCAGCAACAAATTTAGCAAGGCGCCCCCACCTTGGTGCTTCAACGATCTCCTGTCCAGCTGGGGTCTATCCCACGGACATCAGATCGTAGCAGCCGAGGGCATTTGGGTCCTGTGAAAAAATAGGAACAAGTTCCGATACGAGGGCCGACATCTTCCTCCCTCCCAACTGTACAGGAAAATCATCAGACAAATCCTTAAGATCCGGAGGCGCTGCTCGCACTCCACGCCCAATATCTGGGAGACCCTAGATTAGTCTTTGTCTTCTTATTTCTGTTTTGTCGGCTTGTCTAGCCGTCCCTTCTCTTTTTCTTGCGCTAGGCGCGCTTCTTGTATAGGATTTAACATTTTGCACCTGATACATCAATATTATTCCCCCTTTTTAAATATATATAAATATATATATATATATTTTTAAATATATATTTTTTAAATATATATAAATATATATAAATATATATATATATTATTTTAAAATATATATATATATATATATATATATATATATATATATATATATATATATGTATGTGTGTGTGTGTGTGTGTAAAAAAAATGTGTATATATATATATATATATATATATATATATATATATATATATATATGTGTGTGTGTGTGTGTGTGTGTGTGTGTGTGTGTGTGTGTGTGTGTGTGTAAAAAAATGTGTATATATATATATATATATATATATATATATATATATATATATTATATAAAACTATCTATAAATATATAGTATAACAAATGACCTTTACAATATATATAACTATCTATAAAAATATAATTACTAGATCATTAAAACAGACTACCATTACATTTACACCATAAAATATATCGACACGGCCGTCTATGGACACCCCACATGACTACATGGGCTTGCATTTGGTTCGGGTCCAGTTTGACTAGTTTAGCACAACGAGGTCTCTAAAAAAGTAAATAATCTATTTTAATACCTAATTAAAATGGTTATATGGTTCAAGTCATAACTTTGACTGGTTTTTCTAGTTATAACACACATATGGTTTGGCCTTCCCTAATATGGCAAATACACTAGTCAAAGCACTCGAATACACTCCCCGTGCCAAAATTTCTAGTCATCTTGGACTCTAAATCTTAATCATGACTAAGGCCTTCCATAATAATAATTATTTTAGAAAAGAATTTTATAAATTTCGTAAATTCCTATTTAAGTCAAATAAATAAATAAAAATATTTCAAAATTTTGGGAAGAAGGGGTTACACTTTTATTGCCTATTTCTATTAAAATGCTAGTTTAGCTTTACAGTTCTACTTGTTCATCAAGCCTCACATATTCTAACTCTTGTTATATAGTCAATATCATGTTATGTAATGTTTATCAGTGTTTGTACTTTCTCCAATCATGATTGTATAACCACATTTTAGGAGATGTTATGCCCCATTCTTGGACTTCAAGATGATGCTAGTCGAGATAGATCCGATGTACCTTTGACCATGTGTTGACCCCTGGAGAGATCTAGACAAGTATTCTCTATTTTAGATTTATGTTTTGTTTATCAGATTTGTATCCGATACATTCTTGGTATTTATAATCATTTATACATTCTGGATGGTTTATTGTTATGATTATCTTTCCTTATTCATATCTTTTTAGTATTACGTGATCGAGTAAATGTTGATATTATGGGTTTTGGAATGTTAAGATATTCTTTACTGAGGACTAGACAGCTTAATACGTCGATGCTGCGGTGTAGGCTGGACGTGCCTCACGTACCTGTACACAAAATATGCGGACACAGGTTGTGGCACGTTTTATGGTGACCCATGCAGGTCCGATTTCTTAAATAGGGTGATGTCATGGTGTCTAGGTTTAGTCATACTGCTGTGAGCCTGCAATAGGATAAGTTTGATGGATTAAAGAATGAAGAGTACTCAATCACATATTAGGATCTCCTGATAAATTCCAGGGATGAGCCTTGAGAATCCTACTTCGAACTCAGTATAAACGTATTTTTACTTGCTCTTGCTCACCTTAACTTTTGAATACATGTCCGTTGTTGAATCCTATAGAAGTATGGAAAATATGGGGTTCATGCGGATCATAATTTGCTGCATATGTACTTTGGGCCAACTTGTCCGTATAAAGAAGAACCGTATGACAGATTCAACAGCCTATGCGGTCCGTCAACAACCAGACTGATTCGAGCCGCAGAAGAAAGATATGCAGCCAAGTTGATCAGTTCGTCTGATAAAGCTAACAAAATCTGTCAAAACTGACAAAAATGACAGTTCTGACACTCTGACAAAAAAAGATAAGACGTGAGACGTGAGCAGACAAAATGTCATTTATGCGCTTTCATGCGGCCAGAAGGAGTGTTACCCAAGCCGCATAAACCTTATGCGGCTCAAACATATGCAGCCCCAAAGTCTCCGAACTTCATGCGGACAAGGGTGACTGTAACCCAAGCCGCATGAGCTTTATGCGGTCCAAAATACAGAATCGATGCGACTTAAAAGTCCTTACGCTATATACAGACTAAGGAAGATTGCGACTTAAGCAGCATGAGTTTCATGCGGTCCAACGTGGTCAAAAACTGAGAGATTCATGCGGCTCAAAATGATTCCTATCCTACGATAGTACACGTGGCAGGCTGACCAAGTCTCAACCACCCAGGTTTGCTGCAACAAAATTCTAACAAATCAACAGCTGGCGACCGAAGAACGGGTCTTCACGGGCTGATTAGCCACGTGGCCGCAGGCCATCTATGCGGCTCAAAATACATACCACTATAAATAGCAGGGCACCACACTCCTGAAAAATGCTGGCAACCTTCAAAAGGCAATTTCTTCAAGAGCTAAAGACTGTGTCGGATAGTCCAAAGAATGAGGCATAGTTGATATACTTTCGCGAGCCTCCACCTTCACCCCCAGAATAAAAAACTAAACAATTGTACTTAGATTGTTTCCTAGGATTACTTTCTAGGCTCTTCTTTGTACAAGCGAGTTTGTAATCAATTTCAGTGTTTCTATAATACTTTTCTTGGATATTTAATGGCAAACACGATGGCGAATCTGCTGGGGACGTCCTTCCCCTCTGATGAAAAGTTAGTGACGCAATCTGACGCGTCCAAGCTCGGCTCTACATAGCAAATGCTTGTGGTTCGTTTTGACCAACAAGCCTTCGAAGAAATGCTCTCTGAAGGGAGCGCCAGCCCATCACAGAAGCGAGCCAACCCAAAGAGAACTCGCGGGATGTCAGCACGCAAAACTGTTACCCCCGACCAAGTTTTCGAAGAAGCTCCTTCTGCAGCCCAAGACGGTGACCAAAGCATTCTTGTGGCTTTGCTTCCGACTGCAGAGGACCCTACTGTCCCCAAATCCAGCAGAGGAAAATACTACGATGCTGAGTTTTTTGGGGCACAAGGGAAATCCATGCGGACAAAGAAAAAGTCGTACAAGAGAGATGGGCAGTCTGTCCATGCACAGCCAACTCTGGCCGTAGACAGGCAACTCATGCGACAGCCAACTCTGGCCACTGGAAGACGGCCCATGCGGTAACCAACTCTGGCCGTCGAAAGATGGCCTATGCGGCAGCCAACTTTGGCAACAGGAAGATGGCTTATGCGATAGCCAGCTCTGGCCGCAGGAAGATAGCCCATGCGGCAGCCAATCCTGGCCTCAGATAGGATGTCTCATGCAGCCTTGTCAGAAGCTCTGTGTTCGACCGCCTCTCATGCAGGCCCGACTCTATGTAGCCCATTGAGGATGTGGAATATTCCAATCAGGACTCTTCTTACTATGCGCCTTCAGGTGCTAAGTTGAAGAAGTCTAGGATAGTGTGGGCCCAACAAGCCAAGTCAACTGTCCAAGCTACTGATCGTCAGTGGCTACCGTTAACTGTTATACGGTCTCCTGATGGAAAGTTGTACAGAACCACCCGCGTCCAGTCCCCCAGGGCTAACGGACAGGGTGGGTCTTTAAAGTCGCCCTCCAACGATCGAGAGCAAGTGCTTTTATTAGCCTCGGATCTGGGAGCAAATATGATACCTACGCATCTGTGTGCTCGGGATACCCGAGTCCACAAGTTTGATGCAAAGGTATATCAGCCTGCTATCGACTTGCGTGAGGTAATTACTTACAAATGCAATAAGGCAACCTTGGCATGTGATGAGTCCCTCTCGGGACGTCGTTGTACCCAAGTCATCGTCCACTGCTGCTGCGACGAGTCGGCAACACCTGAAGATCGGCAATCAATTTTTTAACGACTGCAGCAGCCAGCACCTGTCCAACAACAACTCAAGAAATACGTACAAATTCTAGAAGACGAGGAGTTTCCTTTTGCCTCCTGTAATTCAACTCAGAAGGTTCCTTCCAACAAAGGAGAAAAGAAGACCGTCTCTTCCAGACCGACAATCTCGGCCAGTATTGCAAGGAAACTCTCATCTGGAGGGTTGCCGCCGACAACCACATAGGGTGTCTATTTAGGCACTCGATCGAAAAGGAAACTTCCAGCACCTAGGGGTGCACCTTCGGCCTCCCTGGGAGTAGATGAAGATGGAGGTAGCATTCCCCTCAATATATGCGACAACCCAGTGTAACAAAAGCACACTCAGGGGGTAAAGATCCCCCAGAACTGCACAACAGACTTGGACTTCCCTAAGGGCCACCACCCTCGCCAAGACGATACGGCTTCCTGCACAGGCGGTAGCACCCCTTCCGAGTCCGAGGAAGAGGACATTCCAATATTCTCTGATGATTTTTCTGTACAAGGGTACGACACAGAGAGCACCTCTGCTACGATCCCTTCCACCTCTATCCATGTGAGGAAAGTCTTTATGGCTGACAATGATCATGAAGTGCCTACTGACCGACAATGTCTAGAAGTACTTGAAGCCATGCTCTTGTCCTTGGTTAAGTCCGTAGACCAAATCAAAGCCGCCTTGCCAACTCAACCAGCAAAGACGCCCGGACAAACAAGCATGGGACATGCGGTCAACGCGGACTCCAATACAACTGCCCCTCCTTTCGGTGATGATCCTTTAGGTGCATCCTTTCCTTCAGCTGCGGACGAAGCCATGGAGGCGAGGAAGGAAGTCCAGGAGCTTCGAGCAATGTTTAATATCCGAGATTCCTCTCGAGACTTCAGAATACGACAGTTGTATCCCATTGCATGGAGAGATGTGCCTTTTCTACTATGGTACAAGCAGTTTCATATTGATTCATATGACGGGAAGACCTCTGCTAGTTAGCACATAACCTACTTTCAGGTCACAACCGACTACTTGCCGCATAGTGACGCCATCCTCGTACGATTATTCATTGGAGCATTGGAGGGGATCGCGTTCGACTGGTACCGCAAGCTTCCCGACAACTGCATCCATTCTTTTGACGGCTTCAAGCACATGTTCCTGGAGAGATTCTATGAAGTGGGACATGATTTGATGATGTCATCTCTCATGGATGTCGTTCAGGGAGAGAGGAAGCTAACAAAGAACTATTTCGAGCGGTTCCGCCAAACCGTATTGAAATTGCCCCAAGGCAATCCCGAGAGTTCCTTGATTGAAATCTGCCAGAAGAAGTTGCTCCCCGCAATTAGTCTCTGGATGGGTGACGATCAATTCAGGAATTGGACGACCTTCATCATAAGTGCTACCAATGCAGAGACAAAGTTGAAGAAGGCTCGCCAGCTGGGATTACACATCCCAGATGGAGAAGATAAGGACAAATGTCATGGTTCCACCTCCAGCAACAACAACAGTAGCGGCACCTCCAACCGAGACAATAAAGGAAAAACAGGCCGTGGTCGCTGATGCGACCTAGAAGCCCGAACAAAAATAGGCAGAAGGTAGGTGGCACAAGGTTAATTAGTCATTTGAAGATAGTCATGTCAAACCTATCTTCGATATGCTCTTGCAACGGGGTAGGATCCAACTCCCTCTACCAAGGCACGAGCCCCGAGCGACAGAAATAAAGGACCCAAAATATTGTCACTTCTACTGCTATGTTCATCATTCCACTCATGACCGCTTCCAATTAAAGCGGTACATCCAGAGTCTTATCTACTCCAAAACTCTGTCGATAGATTTCGAAGAGGTTACTGTAGCGACAAACATGGTGTCAATTTCGTTCGGTAACTTTTCTCCAACGAGCACTCCAGACGGGGTAATACCTGTCCCTCGGACAACGATGGAGGTTACTAATCTTCCATCCGTCCGGAACCAGACATCTGGATTGGTACCTCTCACTATATCGCGAGGAGAGATCATGTGGGTGCAGCCAAACTTAGTTCCCGAAGTTACCCAAGCGGTGTCATCTCCTACCAACGAGAAGAAGGGCAGGAAGTCTAGATCCTGTCACACAATTTCAGCCGAAGCTGGAGAAGTGGCAGCCGTTGTTACCCGGTCTGGGGTACAAGTCCAGTCCACACCGGGCAGCTCAGTCAAAGATTCTAAGCCGACAACGTTGCCTCCCTCTGATGTTCCAAGGTCATCTCAGCCTCCATTGGCGGATATGTCCAAGCCAAAGGAAACCCGCTTCGATATGCCACTCTGTAACGACGTACCTAAGGGCTGGAAAGACCTTACAACTTTGACATATTAGGACAATTGGCTAATACGTCGACAAAGTTGTCGTTATACGAGCTCTTGAGGCTCTCCAAGGATCTTCGTGTCGTATTGAGAGAAGCACTCCAAAATGCTGACACCTACTTAGCCCAGGTCAAACCTCCAGAGGAAGAATTGTCAGCAGATCTACAGGACAGCGATGGCACAGATGCAATATCCAACATCATATTTACTCCACAGGACATGCTGATCAACACCAATATGCTTGATCGCCCCTTGTACTACACTGGATACATAGGCGACATCAAGTTGGATCGGATGCATATCTACCCTGGCTCGTCGATAAGCATTATTCCGAAAAAGCTTACTTCAAGTCCTGGGCATCCCTATGCACTGCCTAGCGGTGACAACACTGCCATTAGAGGTTTTAACTCGGAAAGGAGCTATCCCCTAGGGAAGATCCGCTTGAGATGTCAGATTGGAGACCTAAAAATAGAGGTTACCTGCTAGGTCATAGATGCAGACACGTCCTACAACATCCTCCTGGGGCATCCACGGATATAAGACTACATGATCGTGCCATTCACACTTCTCACCAGTGCTTCAAGTATGTCAGTAAGCATGGCTTCGTAAAGACTGAATTTGCCGACATCGATCCCTTCAAAGGGGTTGAATCTTATTACTCTTCGGAGGCTTGTCTATATGACGAATCTAAGAAACACATAACTGACAAACTGGAGGCCATCACAGGTCCAGAGGAACCATTGAGAATTTATCTCTAGGCCCGTAAATCGGGCAAAGCCGTACCCCTTGTCGCAGCTGTGCACAAAGAGGTGCCCGATTCTCCTGCTTTACCTCCACAGTTGGAACCGATGGTCATCCGGCTCCCGAGATCCAACCAGGAGCCAAAACCCGTCATAGGGCCGATGGTAATCCGATTGCCAAAATCTAATCAAAGGCAACAGGAAGATGCGAGGCCCTCTGTGACACCGATGGTGATCCGATTGTCAAAATCCACTCAAAGGCAACTAGAAGACACAAAGTCTCTTGCCGAGCCAAATGTCATCCGTCTTCCCAAGACGAGTCGACAGCCGAGTGCCGATTCGACATCCTCAGGCAAGCCGATGCCACAAACTGAACCCATGGTGATCAAGTTTCCCAAAACAACATCCCGACCTCCGATCATGTAGGGGGTAGCCGAAGAGGATGTAGAACTCGCCAAGTACCTGGTTGCACAGGTGGATAGCCCCTCTCCTGATAATATAATCCTTGTTGACAGAATTTCTTATTTCATCAATAAGAGGCTGCCATTGAACTATCCTGAGTATAATATACTCAATCTGATGTATATTATGGGACTCGGTCGGGACATTAACTTGCACACACACAGGTGACAACCGTCCATACCCTCAACCGACTTGCTTCCATTAAAGATGCCTATTTCCTAGTACCAGGTAGAAGAGAAGGTGAACACACGATCATCTTTGGCCGAAAAGAAGGTCCTCAACCCTTTATGCCTCGAGAGTTTGATCTCGAACCCGATACTGCAAGGCTACCGTTCTACCTGTATAGTCCTCAGGCCAAGTACTTCATGCAAAAGCAGGGGTATAACATGGAGGCTACCCCAGGTCTAAATTATGGTAGCGGTTGATGATCACCTCTGCAGCTCTCAACTCCGTCTAAGAAGCCTCAGGATTATTACGACAAATCTAGATACGGCCTCGGGTATGTTACACCAGCAACAACACCCGAGAGTTCTGATGAAGAATGCGAGTGGCACTCTCATTCGTCCGAGTCACCCACTTATGACTCCGATGGCAGCATTAGAGATATATTCAGACAGAGATTATCTGTCAACATGACATCCGCTGATATCGAAGAGGAAGACGAAGACCTACTCGAACCACTTGAGTTAGAGCCGTGGGTCTAGCAACTAGATGCATAATGGGAGAAACGCTTTGAACTTCGTAATCCTCCCACTGAAGACAAGGTCATGCAAGTTAACCTCGGTGATAAATCCTCTCCAAAGCCAATCTTCGTCAGTAAAAGCCCGACAGACGGCAAGCGGGAGTCATTGTTGCAACTCGTCAGAGAATATATTGACGTCTTTGCCTGGAGCTATGAAGACATATTAGGGTTAAATCTCGAGATTGTATTTCATAAGCTCAACATTTATCCGGACGCAAAACCAGTCAAACAACAGCAGCAGCGGTTTCGTCCAGACATCATGAACTCCATTGAAGCAGAAGTAAACAAGCTTATAGCTAGCGGTTTCATCCATGAAGAGCATCACCCAGACTGGGTAGCAAACATTGTAGAGCCTAAAAATCAAGTTGCACCTTCAATATACTGATCAGTGATCAATTTGTGCCCAAAAATCAAGTTGTGCCACTGATATGAAGCTTGGAGAACTGACTGCGCCATCGATCAGATTGTGCCCAATATCAGACTGCGCCTAATCTTTTTACGCCAAAATCTACGTGGCATATGACACTTAATGGTCATCATTACCTGACCATACTGATGACTGACACAACAGTGAACGAGAAAAATCTTTTTGAATCCCGTGAATTGTGTCGCTCAAGGAAAAGTTGGTGGACAGCTGTCCTGTACACTTCGTGAGTTGCGCCCAGGCGTAATCTAAACAAAATCCTTAGTCGTGCCTGGGCGTAACCTAAATAACTTTTGCTCAGAAGCTGCCACGTGTGTAGGCGCAGCTCAAATAAAGTACAGTTTGACTTGTTGATTGAAGCTCGTGCAACCTGATAAAGTTGAGACAACCTACATTCTAAAGAAGGATGACGTGGAGCACATGCCACTAATCTCTCAAGACGTGTCTACTATCCTGTACACGACCATGCACATCTCAATCATATGATGCCACGCATCTAAATACAGTTAGTACACGATTGACAACTGAATGAAAGTTGGCGTAACATGAGGTTGGCACAATCGAGTATGGCACAATCCAGCCTCACGTACATCAGAATAACTGCGAAAACAGTTATTTCCTGAACTCTATAAATAGAGTTTCCAATCATCATCGGACTGAGAGTAAGAACTCTTGCAAAATTGCTGTTGCGTTCTCTAGAGGCTACAGTCTTCAAGTTTACATAGCCCAAGGGATAAAGTGATCGTCTCCTGATCAGATTCCTAAAGTTGTACTTCCCCAGAATTTATTATACTTTGTACTCTTTTACAAGTTTGGAATAAAACAAATTTTTGTTTTTACAAACAAAATGGCGACTCTGCTGGGGAAGACTTTCTCCTCCGACGAGAAAGTGACAACTCAATGTGACATTGCGTCGATCGGCAAGACGCAGAAGACTCTGGTTGTTCAAGTCAACCAGACAGCCTACGAGAATACGATCAACACCAAAAGCAACAAGCGCGCGGTGGCTATTGCCAAGAACAGGACTGTGTGGACTCCTAAATCCCCCATAGTCGCTTTTGCCCAGGCCCAACTTAAGTGCTTAATGACTAAGGCATAATCCGCCTTAGTGGTTCCAGTACAGCATGTTTCTGTTGCTAGGGCGTAATCTGCTCACTTTGCTGCCCATGTGCAGTCTACCACTATCCTTGCTGCCAAAGTGCAGTCAGTTCAAGCTACTATCGAGGCACAGTCTACCAAAGTTGCTACCAAGGCGCTACCAGTAGTCCGTAGGACTATGGCGCAACCCAAACAATCTGCTACTCCGGCACAACTTAAGGGGACTAGTCTTTTGGCTATACCCTCTTCCAATTCTCAAGTTCTGAACTTAGAGAATTCATGTCCTAGTGCTAACACTAGACAGAACAAAGGAAAAAGTCCTATGGCATTTTCTCAATTGGCACAATCTATGCCTCAAATGATCAAACAACATAACAAAGGAAAACACTTCTTAGCTAACCCTATTCAAAACAAAGGAAAGCACCCTTTGGTCTTTCCTCAAATTTCCTTGGTCTATGACTCAGAGGAAGATGTACCAGATTCTATTTCTGTAAACAGAGGTCCTCGAACCTCTGATACCGGAAAGAATACTGATCAGAGAGGTATCTTACCTACACCTATGTGGTCTGGTCAAGGCCTTCCTACCTTGCAAATATCAAGATCCAAACAAGAAAAATTGAAGGTATCACAAACAGAGACACCGGGAGCAGAATTTTCTGATTTGTGCGCTTATCTCAATAGGCGTCAACCTATATCAACTTTGGTAAAACGCAAGAACCCTATGCCAAAGGCCAATCTGTATCAAAAGTCAAAGATTCAAAAGAAAGACCCTTCTACCTATGCTAATGAGTTGAGTACATCCTTGTACACTCAAGGAACCAAATACCTGAAGAATAGGAGACATGTTCCTAACATCATTAAGGAATATGTCCCTCTGACTTCTTCTCGTCCTGTGGTTGTAACTGATCTCCGGCAACGTCTTACGCAAAGGTGGGAGACTACAGGAATGTTTTCCTCACCTCCAAATCACGCTTCAAATCGTCACTGTCTACATGAAGTTGTCATCAACTGTTGTTGCCAATCGGCTCGACGATCTGTCTTCGATCGTCTGAACTATGCTTCAACTCCTGAACATATAATAGAAGACAAAGATGAACTATTATATGCTTCTGTTAACATGACTTCTCAAGGCACTGGGGGTGGGAAACGTCCAGGACGTAATGCATTCCGTAATCCCAGTCAATAATACTTAGACCGGATCCATGCATCCAATAAAGGTGTCTTTCAATAGACTAGATCAAGAAATCATTATTTGATCCAAGGTGTGCTTAATCAAGAAGATCTCCCTATCACTCATGTGGGAGAGGACTCTCTTTCGGAGTTTGATGCAGATAGTGAAAGTTCTGAACAAACTATATCATCAATAGCAGCAAAAGAAGTGACATCATATACCATTACAGAAGATCAAGATGCCTCTACGTCAATCAGCCAAGAGCAACGAATTGTTGCATTAGAAGACAAATTGAAAACCATGGCAGAAATGGTTGCAAGCATGCCACCATAATGGTGGCTCAATATACAGTACCTCCGATTGTAAACCCTGTTACAAATCCTGAGCTTATAGCATCTTCTGTACCTTTTAATTTGGGGGTACCAGCCCCTCAAATTGCCTCTGTGCTAATTCAAGCTGATCCAAGTCAATCTGGTGTTGGAGGTGGTAATTACCACGCTGTTCCTCCTCCTAACACTTCTAACCAGCCCACAAATTCTCAAACATCAGGGGATACAAATGAGGCTGTAAAACTTCTGCGCACTCAGTTTGAGGCTTTCAAGCAGAAGGATGGCCTACAAAGATTGGGCATAAAGCAACCATATCCTACAGAGTAGAAGGAAGTTACTTTTCCTCCTAAGTATAAACTCCCAACCATTATGCTGTTTGATGGTAGTACTTCTCCAAGTCAGTATATCAATAATTTCGAAGTGATGACTGATCAATTACAGCCAAATGATGCTCTCCTTACCAGAGTGTTCGTCGGTTGTTTAGCCGGTGTAGCATACGACTGGTATCGTAGTTTACCTTATGGCTGTATCACTTCTTTTGCTGGTTTCAAGCAAATATTCTTGGAACGATTTTATGAGGGAGTCAATGACATGACAATGTCTGCCCTCATTAAAATTAAATAGAGGCACAATGAATCCACAGAGAGTTTTATTGAAAGATTCTATCGAGAGGCACTCAAAATGCCTTTAGGTACTCCATCTGCTTTAACAATAGACACTTGCAAATCAAACTTGTTGGCTATTATCAGTATGTGGACGGGATCTACATAATTCCAGGATTGGCCTTCTTTTATTGTTAATTCAAAGACGGCAGAAGTGAGTGCCGAAAAGTTTAACCAGTTAGGATTCCAGATCACTCACCCTAACCAAGATGAACATTCTACACCTGGGGGTAGTAATCGCCAAAATAACCGCAAGAATAAAGAAACATTTGCCATCAATCTTAAAGGCAAAGAGTCTTTGGCTGTCAATGTCACTCAGACGACATCCACCCCATCAGCACCACTGCAAAAGTCAACTCGTCCAAAAAAGAGTATTCTTTCGACGAAGATGATACTTTAAGCATCTTCGATTACTTGATCAAAAACAATAAGCTTCAGCTTCTAGAGACAAAGCGACCAGAAGAAGTGGGTAAAACTGATCACCCTAAATACTGTGTTTATCACAGATTCATAGGGCATCCAACCAGAGCATGTTAAGTGCTCAAGGACAAAATACAGGAGTTGATCAACTCTGAAGCAATTACTCTACAGCAGGACGAGAAAATAGTGACTGCTAATGTGGTTTCTCTCCAATTTGGTAATTTTCCACCACAACTCGTACAACATAGAGCAGTCCCCATTCCAAGGACAACTCTAGAAATTGTGAATATCTTGCCTCCTCAAAATGAAGGTCTTGTTTCGATGTCAACTGACAGAGGAGAGATTATGTGGATTCATCCAGATCTGGTTGCAGAATTTGAAACGCCTTTCTCTTCTAAGTAAAAGAAGCATTCCAAGTCTAAATCCAAGAACTGTAATATGGTATCCTTTGAACCATTAACAGAAGAAGAAATCTTAATGGGTACTAGATCTGGGAAACCCTATCTTCGGGAGTATTTCGAAAATCAAGAGAACCCTGCTCCATCCCCGGATGCCCTTCTTTCATCATCTTCTCCTGCTGAAGATACACCGTCTACATCTGTGCCAGTGGTCGAGCCATCTCCTCCTAAGCCAACATTAGCAGACAAGGGAAAGCAACCTGTTCGTTTTGATAAAGCATTGAGGAAGTCATCATCTCTTGGACTTGAAAAGCCTTACAATTTTGACATATTGTCTCAATTGGCCAATACTCCAGCAATATTGTCAATATTTGAACTTTTACGTCTCTCAAAAGAAACTCGTAAGACGTTTAGTGAAGCCTGGATACAGGCTGACACTTGTTTAACTCTTCTCAAGAAGCCCGAAAAGGAGCCAGTCAGCTGTGCACATTGTCATAGTGTATTTGAATTAATGCCCAATATCACTTTTACACAAGATGACATGTTGTTAGAAGACAATCATCATGATCGCCCTCTCTATTTCACGGGGTATGTGGACACTATGAATGTCGACCGTATTCTGATTGATCCTGGATCTGCACTTAGCATCATGCCGAAGTCCTTACTGAATGCTTTGAAAATCCCAGTACATAATCTTTCTACAACTATCACTACCATCTTGGGATTTAATCAAAGAAGAAGTGAACCTTTGGGGAAGATACGCCTAAAACTTCAAATTGGCAATCTTCGTACAAAGGTAACTTTCTATGTTATTGACAATCATGGCTCATACAATGCTTTGTTGGGAAGGCCATTCCTCCATGAACACAATATTGTACCCTCTACGCTCCACCAATGTTTCAAATATGTGGATGGTAATAGAAAAGTCCAAAAAAGAGGTTGCAGATCTGTATCCTTTCAAAGGAGTTGAAAAATATTGCAACGTTTCTCGTATGTACAAAAAGAAATTCATGAAGGTGGTACTAGCAATGGACACAGATGAAGAACAAAAGAGTATACCTAATGATACTCTGGTGATTCCAGTCAAAGGACGTACCTCCTGTCCTCAGTCTTCCCAACCATTGACTATCTATCTACCTTACCATGAGAAGCGACCTAAAGGTGATAGTCAGAAACAAAGGGAGTGTCAAGACCCGCACCCTAGAGTAAGGGCACGAGACGTGAATACGCCCAGCCTACGCCGCAGTGTCGGCGGTAGAACGCTGTCCTAGGTCACAACATCTAGCAATGTAATTATCTAAACAATTTATACTCCCCGAATGGGGGTGACATAGCAATAGAAACTCAATCACAACTAAGGAAGATATAGCACGATATGAATAGAACTCAAGGAAATGAAATAGATAAACAATAGTCTAAGATAATCCCAGCAGTACAAGTCTCAGATAAAAGAATATATACAAACTGATCTCCAAAATAGAGTCTAACTAAAATATGATCTAACTACATCGATAAAAGCCTAACTATCTAGTCTAGGCAGTCGGGGGAAGGTCCTCAGCTACTGCTGGATCCTCCTGAGGGTCCAGCTCACAGGTGTCATCAAGGGCTGCCCCGTAATAGGTGTCCAGGCAAGCCTCCTCCTCGTCCTCTGTAATATTTTCAACAGGTCCAGTCAGGACAGGAGCGAGCACAGTACATCTCAATAATTCATAGCAGGTTAGAAAATATAAACATGCAGTAAAGTAAGATACAAGTACTGAAAGAAAATGGTATATAAACAGGAAGATAACTGTAATGTAAATATCTACTACACATAGAGAACTAACAGTGACTAGTGAGTCAGAGTACAATATGGACATGTAAATGGCATAGGAGATTCTGATAAGACACTAAGGATGAGATTCTGATAAGAAACTACTGGTGTATTATTCACATGCCCAATTCTACTCCCCCGTACCCCAATCAATACACAAGGATCTATACAGGTTATGTTATTGCACAAGATATCACATGGGGGCCCATATAGGGTGCACATGATAGTATACATGGGGGCTCCGTGAACATGAGAGTACAAGATTCACAGGAGTGCACATGTAATGAAAGCACAGGAGTACACGATGTAAGTGAAACGCACAAGCATAATGTACCCGATGCTCCCGAGGGGGATAACATCGCATGTAGAGATCCATATCGTACCAATCCGTATGACCAACGTGACAGTACAAGTAAAGTAATCTACTGCAGGTAATAATTCTAAGCAGGATATGAAATGATCAGAGAATGTACTCGCCTGTAACTGAGTGTCCGGTATGAAACGTACTGTCCAAGGAGTGGTGTCTGGCTCCTAATCAGAACAGCACAAGTCACAACAAGTCCAGAATATCAAAATGGAGTCCTACTATGCATTCTATATGATTCTAAGTCAATCTAGACCAAAGTCAACTCTTGGTCAACTCTGGTCAACCCTAGAGTCAAACTAGGTCAACCTAATCAAACTTGAGTCAAACTAATCTATTCTAAGTCTACAGGGCTACACAAGTCTATTTGGCTAACACACACATTCAAGTATCCAATACCTAACACATACACGAGATATATAGATACAATATAAACTAACACTAAACATTATTGGTTAAACCCATTGCATACACACATTGATATATTCCCACACATATATATCTACACTACACATATACACATAGACATATGATATTCACATGAAAACTTATGAGGAGAAAGCATGTGTGAGTGTGAACTGGACAATGCCAGAGTATGTCAATGAACTGTTATAAGGTGATGTGTGTGCACTTGTGTGCTCAGGAAAAAGCTAACAGTGAAGTGAAGGGCAGCAAAAGAAAGCACAGAACATGAGGTAATGTAAAACAGTGGCAATTAGTGTCTTGTGTGTGTGTGTGACAAAGTTGCAGGCCATCCAAACAGTGTACAGGGAAACAAGTATGCAGGAAATAAATTTGGAAATCCAAAACAGTGAAGCGGTGGCTGTGTTCAGGAATTTCCATAACAGTGTTTAGCATATGATCTAGATAATGTACAGAAAACAATGTATAGTACCAGAGTGGCCTGTGTTCAAGAAGTTAGTGTGAAGTGTGTCACAGAAAAATAGTGAAATTTGTCAATGTACACAGCAGAAATTTACTTGGTGAAGAAACATGTAAACTAGGGTGTGTGGTGAGCTATCAAGTATAACTAAATGTCAAGAATGTGTATGCCAACATGTACAGGAAAACAGGAAAGAAGAATGTGTAAACCAATCCTCAGGTTTAAAATCAAGGACTGAAACTTAACTCATTTGAAGAACAACCCAACAGTTCATATGGCACAAAAAATCAAGAGGAATACTGGAATGAAGGTTGACAGTAATGAATAATGAAGAAATTCACATGGCAATCATCTCAGATACTTAGTTAAGATAAAAAAAACAATTTGAAGAATTATCAACAGTGACTAATAGATTCAGTTCCTTAATGAACATTCCATGGATAACTCAAAACAGTTCATGATGCATACCCTATTTTCAGTTCATTAATTTAACACCAAGTGTGACCATGGCAGGACAAGAGTAGGAAGAATGAAATTTGGTCCTACCCAGTAATTAACATATTAAAGCAGGGTTAACAATCATTTGTAATGTGGTTTAACTGGAAAATGACAGGGGATGTTAAGTATCAGAACATTATTCAACAATGTGAAATTAATTGCAACTAAGGAATCATGAACCAAAAGATTGGAATTAATGCAACACCCCTCGTGCACAACCCCACATGCCATTTCGTGTCACCCACAAGCCGACACGGCGTATCCACAGCACAAAGCATAAAGAGAAACACATACAGTGCACTAACAGTGCACTGTCTCGTGCACAAGTGTACTTGTGTCGTGTGCACGACACAAGACACGAATGGTCTTTGTGGTGACACACATGGGTAGCCCACCTACAGGGCTACCCCATGGGCCCACTGCCCAGTGTCCACGAAGTGTCTAGGTTGGACACGAGATCCGTGTCAGTGAGGAAAACTCACAGTGCACAGACTGGGAATTTCCCGTGCATACGAGTTTTCATGCTCGACACGACACTAACAGACACAAGGCTTGTGGTGTGTCATGACAGACACCGCCCCTTGCTTCGTGTCAAGTTTCGTGTCAAAAAGCCACGTGTCGTGTCCGCTACAGACCCCGTATAGCAGGGGATGCCTGTAGCAGCGTGCAGCCGTACACGCGCGTGTCCACAGCAGGAAAATGACACAGGACGACACTAGAACTAGGATACAAGGGCACGAACCACTAGGCTAGACCTAAATACTATTTCCTATTCAAAGGGAATGGTTTAAAATGGTCGACTTGCCCTCTGTGGCATTAGATCGAACACTCTGTCCAGGACACTGATACGTGTCCAGAATGGACACGAATCATTCGATACTGGACACGAATCATTCCTGACCTTAGGAGGATCACTTAGGGTTCCTATTCATGAAGACTACAGAAGATTTAATGGAGAAAAGGGAGATATACCTCTATGGGAAGATCAATGAAAATAAACCTCTTTGAGAGCTCCACTCTTGGTATCCCAAATCCTCCAAATTAATTCCAAGCTGAACCAAACCTCCACAACAGCAAGAAAATCATCATTAGGAACTGTTGCAACAAATTTGAGGAATTTATGACCTATATTAGAATTATAATAGATTTTTCTATGCAAGAACTCACCTCTTTCCAAACTTGAGCTATTCTTCTAAGGAGGGAGGCTAGCCCTAAAACTAGGAGGATATTTATAATGGGGGAATCCCTATGTGGATAAGGTGGCCGGCCACTTGGCCTTGAGGTTTGGGTTGAATTACAACTAGTTAAGGCTAACCCTATCAATGTTCTAAACCATAAGTCATGGCTTATGACTTTCTCAACCTATTGCTAATTTGACTAAACCAAGTCTTAGGCTAGGCTTGACTAGAGTCACTTAACCTTAACCATGGCCCACTAACTAGGGTTAGTTTCTAGGTAGGTCTACAAAGTCAACACTAGTCAAAAGTCAACCTAGTCAAACAATTTCAATAAATTTCCAAAAATTCTAATTAATTCTAATAAATTCAAAATTACCCCAAAATGACAAAAATATCCTCACACTAGAAATGTGGTAGTGACAAATCTACCCTCCTTAAAAGAATTTCGTCCTCGAAATTGAAAGGCGAAACGCAACTTATGAGAAGGATAGAAAGTATACCTCAAGGTCCAAAAAGATAAGGGTACCGCTCGCGCATCTCATCCTCCCGCTCCCAGGTAGACTCTCCTGGAGAATGATGCCTCCATGCGACGCGTACCAAGGGTATCACCTGGTTCCTCAGAACCTTCTCCCGTCGATCCAGAATCTCCACAGGCTGCTCTGGATAGCTGAGAGAAGGACCCACTTCAATCTCCGAATGATCGAGCAAATGGCTAGGATCAGCCACGTACCGTCTCAACTGTGATACATGGAATATGTTATGGACCCCCACAAGTGCAGGCGGCAAGTCTAGCCTATAAGCCACGTCACCGACTCTCCCGCTGATAACGAAAGGGTCGATGAAGCGCAGGCTAAGCTTTCCGCCTCCACCAAAACGTATCGTACCACGAGTCGGAGATATCCTCAAGAAAACCTGGTCTTCGACCTAATCACAAGCAAGGTCTCAATTAAAATAAATAACAAACATGATCAAAATCATAAACAACAACCTAAATCTAATCCTACTCTAATCTGTACCTCAAACTCCAAGGGTCTCCGGTGGCTATCGGCCCAGTGCCGATGTCTGTCCTGCGCCACGCGAAGTCTGTCCCTGATGAGCTTCACCTTCTCGGCCGCATCCTCAATCATCTCTGGCCCCAGCAAAGCTCGCTCACCAATATCATCCCAGGATAAGGGTGTACGGCACCTACGCCCGTACAGAGCCTCGAAAGGTGATATCTCGATGCTGGCCTGGAAACTATTGTTATAGGCAAACTCCACTAAATGAAGATGATCCTCCCAAGAACCTCCAAAGTCCAGAACGCACGTCCGCAGCATATCCTCGAGAGTCTGAATAGTCCGCTCTGACTGTCCGTCCGTCTGGGGGTGGTATACAGTACTAAACTTGAGCTGAGTGCCCAAGCTGGTCTGCAGACTCCTCCAGAAATGGGAAGTAAAATGGCTATCCCGATCTGAGACGATGCTGACCGGAACTCCGTGGATCCTGACTATCTGCCGCATATACATCTCCGCCAGCCTCTCTGTAGACGTACCCACCTTGAATGGCAAGAAGTGGGCCGATTTGGTCAACCTGTCTACGATGACCCAAATCGCGTCTTTTCCTCCTGGAGTACGCGGCAATCCTGATACGAAGTCCATCGTGATATGCTCCCATTTCCACTCGGGAATGGGCAGCGGCTGCAACAATCCATCGGGCCTCTGTCTCTCCGCCTTGACCTGCTGACAGACCAAGCACCTCGCTACGAAGTGGGACACCTCCCGCTTCATTCCTGACCACCATACGTGCTCCCGCAGATCTCGGTACATCTTGTTGGCACCCGGGTGAATAGAGTACTGAGATCTGTGGGCCTCCTGCATAATCTGCTCTCTGAGCTCCTCACTAGGTACACATAACCTGGCACCGTGCCTCAGGACACCATCCTCTGCAAGTGAGAACTCAGGATCCCCCACTCCCAAACTGATCTGCTTCCTGATACTCTGAAAAGCCACATCCTGAAACTGAGCCATCTTGATCCTATCCATCAAGTCTGACTGAATCTGCATCCCCCATAGCTGTATCTGTACTTCCGGTACGATCACCTCAATCCCAAGGCTCTCCAAGTCGGCAAGTAAATGCCGATCCATGGTCAAACACATGGCTGTCGGATACCTGCTCAAGGCATCGGCAACCACGTTGGCCTTCCCTGGGTGGTACTGAAGTAGGATATCAAAATCCTTCATCAACTCCAGCCATCTGCGCTGTCTCATGTTCAACTCCTTCTCAGTGAACACATACTTTAGGCTCTTGTGATCTGTGAAGATCTCCACCCGCTCACCATACAGATAATGCTTCCACAGCTTCAAAGCAAAAATCACAGCTGCCAGCTCCAGGTCGTGGGTAGGGTAGTTCTTCTCATGGGGACGTAACTGCCTGGAAGCATAGGCAATTACCTTCCCGTGCTGCTGCAACACACAACCCAGCCCCTTCCCTGAAGCATCACTATAAATAGTGAATCCACCTGATCCTGAAGGCAACGTCAGAATCGGAGCTGTCGTAAGCCGCTTCTTCAACTCATCGAAAGCCGCCTGACACTCCTCTGACCAAACATACTCAGCATCCTTCCGGGTCAACCGTGTCAACGGCTCTGTAACCCGGGAGAAATCCTGCACAAATCTCCGGTAATATTCTGCCAGCCCAGGAAGCTCCTGATCTCTGCAACTGAAGTCGGCGCTGTCCATGCCTCGACTGCTACAATCTTCTTGGGGTCAACTGAGATACCATCTCCAGTCACCACGTGCCCCAAGAAATCCACCCGGTCCAAGAAAAACTCACACTTGGAGAGTTTTCCATAAAGCTGCTCCTTCCTGAGAATCTCTAGCACTATCCGCAGATGCTCCTCGTGCTCCTCCTCAGTCTTAGAGTAGATCAAGATATCATCAATAAATACTACTATAAACTGATCCAGATACTGATGGAACACCTTGTTCATAAGGTTCATAAACACAGCTGGTGCATTGGTTAGCCCAAACGGCATAACCAAAAACTCGAACTGCCCATACCGCGTCCTGAAAGTGGTCTTGGGAATATCCTCCCCCTTCACCTTCACCTGGTGATATCTCGACCTCAGATCAATCTTGGAAAATACCCGAGCTCCGCTCAACTGGTCAAATAGATCATCGATCCGCGGCAGTGGGTATTTGTTCTTGATCGTGAGGTTGTTGAGTGCCCTGTAGTCAATACACATGCGTACTGACCCATCCTTCTTCGGCACAAACAACATTGGTGCACCCCATGGCGACGAACTCGAGCAGATAAAGCCTTTGTCCTGTAGCTCATCCACCTGCTTCTTCAGCTCCACCAGCTCGCTGTTGTTCACCCGATAGACATGCTGAGAAATAGGCTCCGCTCCTGGAACCAAGTCTATCGAGAACTCTATGTCCCTGTCTGGTGGCAGTCCCGACAACTCCTCCGGGAAAACATCCATATACTCTGCTATCAAGGGGTGTGGAATCGTCTGCTCCTCGACCGAGACTCCACAGAAAACTCCGCTGCTCTGCTCTGCCTGACATCTGGAGTACTCGAACTTTGGCTCCCCCGGCGCTCTGAACAGAACTCTACCCTTCTGCAATCAATGCTGGCATGGTGCCTGCTCAACCAATCCATGCCTAGTACTATATCGTAGTTCGGCAATGGCATTATGAGCAGGCTCACCTCCAACTTACGGTCTCCCAAAACTACTCTCCGACCCTTACAAACATCACTCACGAGGATAATACCACCCCCGGTCGTGATCTTGTAAGTCCTAGGCAACGATTCAGCTATGAAACCATGTCTAGTCATAAAAGATACTGAAATAAAGCTATGCGATGCACCCGAATCAAACAATGCAAAAGCTGGACTAGAGTCGAGAAGAATCGAACCTGCAATCAGCTCTCCAGTCACCTCTGCATCTCCAGCTGCCATGGCGAAAACTCGCCCCTGCTGGCCTCCCCTGGCCTGCTACTGGTGCTGGACAAACCTCTGCTGCTGCGTCGGCAGGTCTGGTCCCCGCTGCTGGCCCACTGGAGCTCTGGCTCCACCTTCCGGAGCTGCTCGTGCTATGTGGCACTCCCTCATCTGGTGATCTGCTGCTCCGCAAAGAAGGTACTTCCCGAGCCTCTTCCTGTACTCATTCCATCCATGCCCTGGCTTCTTGTAGAAGGCGCAACTAACTGTCTGCCTGGTTGCCTGATGCTGGAACTGCTGCTGATAAGCCAGCCTCTGCTGAATCGGCTGCGGCTGAAACTGCCTGGGCTGCTGGTGCTGAAAATGAGGCCTCTTGGCCTGGCCTCCGCTGCTGCTACTGCCCCCAACTGGGTCTCTCCCTCTCTTGAGCCTAAGCTCAAGATCATCCTCAGCTAACAGGGCCCCCGTCAGAATCTCCTCAAATGTAGCATCTCGGTTCCCCTTGGTCAGGGACTTGACCTCCTTGACCAGACCCTTCCGGAACCTCTGGCCTTCGCCGTCTCGCTCAGACCCTCAACAAACTTGTCGAGACGGCCAAACTCTCCCGCATACTCCTCAACTGAGAGGCTCCCCTGGACCAAGCTCTCAAACTGGGTCTCCAAGGCTCTGACTACTGAATCTGGAAAGAACTTCTTCTTGAAGAAGCACCGGAACTGCTCCCAAGTCTGCCCTGGTACCCCCACCCTGGGGTCCGACTGATACCAGGTGCGAGCAAGATCTCGCATCCGGCTAGCTGCGGCCTTGATCTGAAGGTCTGCCGGAATCCTGGCCAAGCGGAAGATCTCCTCCATATGCTCGATCCACTCGTCGGCATATAGGATCCCCTCTGTCCCCATGAAGTCCCTGGGGCTCATCTTCTGAAACTGCTATATCCCTGGTGTCCTTTGCTGCTGCACCACCGGTCGAGCTGCGGCTGTCGAAGTCTCAATACGAGCTGAGGTGACAAGAGCTGCAGTCCCCTGGCCTCGCCGTGCTGGCTGAGAGGTAGCAGTCCCCTCTATAGCATCATCATGGACGGCACACTGCGAACGAGTCTCTACCATCCTGAAGATAGACAAATAAGAGTATCAATTTCTGAGAAAGAAGCGAAATAACAAAGGCGGACAATTATAATTCAAAGGATCAGCAGACAAAAGGATTTAGATGGCAATAAAAGAATTTTCCTAAAGTGTTTGAGTATCTTAAAATTAATATCCTATATCCTATAGCAGGCTGCAGCGATACTCTAGTTCGAGTACCACTACACTTCTAGTTTAGACCTGCATGGGCCACCACTAAAAACGTGTCACGACCCGCACCCTAGAGTAAGGGCACGAGACGTGAATATGCCCAGCCTACGCCGCAGTGTCGGCGGTAGAACGCTGTCCTAGGTCACAACATCTAGCAATGTAATTATCTAAACAGTTTATACTCCCCGAATGGGGGTGACATAGCAATAGAAACTCAATCACAACTATGGAAGATATAGCACGATATGAATAGAACTCAAGGAAATAAAATAGATAAACAATAGTCTAAGATAATCCCAGCAGTACAAGTCTCAGATAAAAGAATATATACAAACTGATCTCCAAAATAGAGTCTAACTAAAACATGATCCAACTACATAGATAAAAGCCTAACTATCTAGTCTAGGCAGTCGGGGGAAGGTCCTCAGCTACTGCTGGATCCTCCTGAGGGTCCAGCTCACAGGTGTCATCAAGGGCTGCCCCGTAATAGGTGTCCAGGCAAGCCTCCTCCTCGTCCTCTGTAATATTTTCAACAGGTCCAGTCAGGACAGGAGCGAGCACAGTACATCTCAATAATTCATAGCAGGTTAGAAAATATAAACATGCAGTAAAGTAAGATACAAGTACTGAAAGAAAACGGTATATAAACAGGAAGAGAACTGTAATGTAAATATCTACTATACATAGAGAACTAGCAGTGACTAGTGAGTCAGAGTACAATATGGACATGTAAATGGCATAGGAGATTCTGATAAGACACTAAGGATGAGATTCTGATAAGAAACTACTGGTGTATTATTCACATGCCCAATTCTACTCCCCCGTACCCCAATCAATACACAAGGATCTATACAGGTTATGTTATTGCACAAGATATCACATGGGGGCCCATATAGGGTGCACATGATAGTATACATGGGGGCTCCGTGAACATGAGAGTACAAGATTTACAGGAGTGCACATGTAATGAAAGCACAGGAGTACACGATGTAAGTGAAACGCACAAGCACAATGTACCCGATGCTCCCGAGGGGGATAACATCGCATGTAGAGATCCATATAGTACCAATCCGTGTGACCAACGTGACAGTACGAGTAAAGTAATCTACTGCAGGTAATAATTCTAAGCAGGATATAAAATGATCAGAGAATGTACTCGCCTGTAACTGAGTGTCCGGTATGAAACGTACTGTCCAAAGAGTGGTGTCTGGCTCCTAATCAGAACAACACAAGTCACAGCAAGTCCAGAATATCAAAATGGAGTCCTACTATGCATTCTATATGATTCTAAGTTAATCTAGACCAAAGTTAACTCTGGTCAATCCTAGAGTCAAACTAGGTCAACCTAATCAAACTTGAGTCAAACTAATCTATTCTAAGTCTACAGGGCTACACAAGTCTATTTGGCTAACACACACATTCAAGTATCCAATACCTAACACATACACAAGATATATAGATACAATATAAACTAACACTAAACATTATTGGTTAACCCCATTGTATACACACATTGATATATTCCCACACATATATATCTATACTACACATATACACATAGACATATGATATTCACATGAAAACTTATGAGGAGAAAGCATGTGTGAGTGTGAACTGGACAATGCCAGAGTGTGTCAATGAACTGTTATAAGGTGATGTGTGTGCACTTGTGTGCTCAGGAAAATGCTAACAGTGAAGTGAAGGGCAGCAAAAGAAAGCACAGAACATGAGGTGATGTAAAACAGTGACAATTAGTGTCTTGTGTGTGTGTGTGACAAAGTTGCAGGCCATCCAAACAGTGTGCAGGGAAACAAGTATGCAGGAAATAAATTTGGAAATCCAAAACAGTGAAGCGGTGGCTGTGTTCAGGAATTTCCATAACAGTGTTTAGCATATGATCTAGATAATGTACAGGAAACAATGTATAGTACCAGAGTGGCCTGTGTTCAAGAAGTTAGTGTGAAGTGTGTCACAGGAAAATAGTAAAATGTGTCAATGTACACAGCAGGAATTTACTTGGTGAAGAAACATGTAAACTAAGGTGTGTGGTGAGCTATCAAGTATAACTAAATGTCAAGAATGTGTATGCCAACATGTACAGGAAAACAGGAAAGAAGAATGTGTAAACCAATCCTCAGGTTTAAAATCAAGGACTGAAACTTAACTCATTTGAAGAACAACCCAACTGTTCATATGGCACAAAATCAAGAGGAATACTGGAATGAAGGTTGACAGTAATGAATAATGAAGAACTTCACATGGCAATCATCTCAGATACTTAGTTAAGATAAAAAAAACAATTTGAAGAATTATCAACAGTGACTAATAGATTCAGTTCCTTAATGAACATTCCATGGATAACTCAAAACAGTTCATGATGCATACCCTATTTTTAGTTCATTAATTTAACACCAAGTGTGACCATGGCAGGACAAGAGTAGGAAGAATGAAATTTGGTCCTACCCAGTAATTAACATATCAAAGCAGGGTTAACAATCATTTGTAATGTGGTTTAACTAGAAAATGACAGGGGATGTTAAGTATCAGAACATTATTCAACAATGTGAAATTAATTGCAACTAAGGAATCATGAACCAAAAGATTGGAATTAATGCAACACCCCTCGTGCACAACCCCACATGCCATTTTGTGTCACCCACAAGCCGACACGGCGTGTACACAGCACAAAGCATAAAGAGAAACACATACAGTGCACTAACAGTGCACTGTCTCGTACACAAGTGTACTTGTGTCGTGTGCACGACACAAGACACGAATGGTCTTCGTGGTGACACACATGGGTAGCCCACCGCCCAGTGTCCACGAAGTGTCTAGGTTGGATACGAGATCCGTGTCAGTGAGGAAAACTCACAGTGCACAGACTGGGCATTTCTCGTGCACACGAGTTTTCATGCTCGACACGACACTAACCGACACAAGGCTTGGGGTGTGTCATGACAGACACCGCCCCTTGCTTTGTGTCAAGTTTCGTGTCAAAAAGCCACGTGTCATGTCCGCTACAGACCCCGTGTAGCAGGGGATGCCTGTAGCAGCGTGCGGCCGTGCACGCGCGTGTCCACAGCAGGAAAACGACACAGAACGACGCTAAAACTAGGATACAAGGACACGAACCACTAGGCTAGACCTATATACTATTTCCTTTTCAAAGGGAATGGTTTAAAATGGTCGACTTGCCCTCTGTGGCATTAGATCGAACACTCTGTCCAGGACATTGATACGTGTCCAGAATGGACACGAGTCATTCGATACTGGACACGAATCATTCCTGACCTTAGGAGGATCTCTTAGGGTTCCTATTCATGAAGACTACAGAAGATTTAATGGAGAAAAGGGAGATATACCTCTATGGGAAGATCAATGAAAATAAACCTCTTTGAGAGCTCCACTCTTGGTATCCCAAATCCTCCAAATTAATTCCAAGCTGAACCAAACCTCCACAATAGCAAGAAAATCATCATTAGAAACTGTTGCAACAAATTTGAGGAATTTAGGACCTATATTGGAATTATAATGGATTTTTCTATGCAAGAACTCACCTCTTTTCAAACTTGAGATATTCTTCTAAGGAGGGAGGCTAGCCCTAAAACTAGGAGGATATTTATAATGGGGGAATCCCTATGTGGATAAGGTGGCCGGCCACTTGGCCTTGGGGTTTGGGTTGAATTACAACTAGTTAAGGCTAACCCTATCAATGTTCTAAACCATAAGTCATGGCTTATGACTTTCTCAACCTATTGCTAATTTGACTAAACCAAGTCTTAGGCTAGGCTTGACTAGAGTCACTTGACCTTAACCATGGCCCACTAACTAGGGTTAGTTTCTAGGTAGGTCTACAAAGTCAACACTAGTCAAAAGTCAACCTAGTCAAACAATTTCAATAAATTTCCAAAAATTCTAATTAATTCTAATAAATTCAAAATTACCCCAAAATGACAAAAATACTCTCACACTAGAAATATGGTAGTGACAGGGAGATCACGTCTTCTGAGCCGCTTGTAATTGATCTTCATCGCAAGAAGCTCCCTCTTCCTTTTCGTTCTTCTTCTCTCTCTCTTGTCATCAATCTGACTAAGCCTGCTATGGCTAAAGTCCCTATTGTAAATGATGGTATAAAAATCAATAAAGCATCTTCTTTGCAGTATACTGATGTCTTTTACTATACTCAGTGTTATCTGGATAAGCTAGATAGCTTTAAGCCACATACAATAGAAGTCGTATCATCTCGACAAAATGTGGTATCATTGGATTCAATACAAGAGTCGTACTTTTTAGTACCGTCTCGAAAGAAAGATGAAAAGCCTATATTCTTCAACAAAAAAGAAGAACCAAAAATCATGCTCTATAATGATAATAGAGATGATACAGGAAGGCTATAATTATGATGCTATAGTCCACAATCTAAAGCCATCATCCGTAAAATGGGCTATGATTTCAGAACAGGTCTCAACAATGGTAAAGGAAGGCGAACCCCTTTTCGTATTGTTGTTCCAAAAGGAAAATCACAACAATACCACAGCAAAATAAAACGAGGACTAGGTTATATGTCACCACTTCCAACTCCGGAACCTTCTGAATCTGATGAAGAAGAACATTCAAACTCTTTTGATTCTATCTCATGGGACTCTGATACCAACATCGGTCATGTTCATAAGGCGATAGTATCTTCTAACATGGTGTCTGCCGAATTCTTAGAAGATGATGAAAGTGACATTGAAGAAGCTACTGAAATGGACCCTTGGGTACAAAGGATGGACAATCAGTGGGAACTTTGTTTTGAACAACGAGAACCACCTACTGAAGATCAACTGGTCCAAATCGATATTGGAGAGAAAGGTGTATCACGACCAATCTTTATCAGCAAGAATCTCTCAGAAGATGATAAACAAGAATTAATTCACCATATTCATGAATACATTGATGTCTTCGTCTGGAATTACGAAGATATGCTGGGATTAGATCCTCAAATTGTAACTCACGAGCTTAACATCTTGCCGAATGTCAAACCGGTCAAACAACAACAACGGCAATTCAAGCCTAAAATAATGGATACAATTGATGATGAAGTCAAAAAGCTTATATCTTGTGTCTTTATCAGAGAAGAACAACATCCTGACTGGGTGGTCAATGTCGTCCATGTCCTCAAGAAGACCGGAAAGGTTCGAGTTTGCATAGACTTTCGGGATCTCAATGATGCTTGCCCCAAAGACGAATTCCCTCTCCCAATTACTGATGTTATGATCGATAATACATGTGGATTCGAACGAATTTCTTTCATGGATGGGTTTTCTGGATATAATCAAATCCGGATGGATCCTAAAGATGAAAAACATACTTCGTTTCATACTCCTCGGGGTGTGTACTGTTATACGGTCATGCTGTTTGGTCTTAAGAACGCAGGTACAACTTACCAGTGGGCTATGAGTACTATCTTTCGAGATCATTTACGAAAGACTGTCGAATGCTATGTTGACAATATTACTATCAAAAGTCGTCTCAAAGAAGATCACATTCAAGATTTAAGCCAACATCTTACCTTTGAAAATTAAAGTGACCATCAGTTCATTCACTTTCTTTGACTTATCATTCATTGGACATTTATTGTCTCTTATTTAAATAATTTGAATTCACGCCCATTACACCTCTGAATTTTGATTATTTTCATCAGCAACTTGTCATGTCCTTATTACATCTAATAAAGTTGTCCGTTGAAATAACAGTATTGCTAAAATTTTATATTCTGCCATGTCCATATTACCTCTTTGCATATATAATGAATATTGTTATTTTCTAAAATCCTAAAATAGATCACGTCCAGTACCTCTCAATATATTTTCTATTCTATTACTTATATCTATAACAAAATATGCAACAAGTAATGAAACCACATGAAAAGTTTTTACTATTTCTTTTCTGCAAAAGAAAAAAAAGTACATTTAAAAAAACAGCAGCATTTGCCCATTTTCCACTCTGAAGGATAGATGATAAGTTCTACAATTTATTTCTTCAGAACTTGAATTCTTCCATCACGAGAATCTAGCACTCTCTGCCTAGCTTCAATTCGTCCTGATTCAGGATCGAAAGGTTGTAGAGCAGCAGTTCGACGTTTTAGCTCTGAAGATATTCAAATTCTTTCTTTCGATCCTTCAAAATATCCACCTGATCAACAACAGATTGATAAAATTAATTTTCTTGTTCTATGTTCTGCTCAGTATTTTGGAGTTCTGCCTGAAGTCGAGCAAATTTGGCTTTTATCAGCAGTCTTTTTCTCTTCTTCAATAGCTTTAGTATTGTGACTCTCAGCAACAACAGTTACGTCAGAAATTTGAACATCCAGCTCAGAGAACTGTCTAGTGAAAGTCAGCAGAAAGGTCTCAAAATCAGCTTTACTAATCTCTGCTTCTTGAACCATGGTTTCATATTCCGCGTTTACTAGCGGCTCGATATCTCCTCCTTTCAGCTCCTTGTAAGCCTTAATTGAGCTATCTAGTTCATCCAAAATATGTTCAAAAAATAAAGCTTGAGCTTCATCTCCTTGACCGCGGATGCCTTCAATCAAAAATGTGGTGGGAGTTCTAACGGTACTGAAAGGGACATCTTCTTTCTCCAAAACTCTATGAACTAGAGGCTCCAGAGACGTAAAGAAGACTCTTGTGAAAGAGGTCACTACAAATTTATTAGCCGCCAGGGCTCCTGGAGTGGCTATTATGTTTGAAGAAGTCTTCACATCTTTAGCAGGAGGGGTATTTCATCCAGAGCACTAATATGAGAAGAGCTTCCTTCCCCGGCTACAGTCCTCATGGGTGCTGCTACAAATTACATATGTTATGACTCATAATGATGAAGATGCAATAACAAATCATTTATAGTGGGGAAACTTACTTGGGCTGAGTACATCATGAGGAGTTTCAATCATCTTAGCTGTCTCAGACTGAAGTTTAGATAGAGCCTCTGTAGACATGGCGGCCTGACTACTCCATGCTCCTGTTTCGGTCGAAGGTGGTAGAGTTACTAGAGTTTATTTATTTCAGTTGCCACCTTAGGCACTTCAGGTGGCTCAGTGGTTGCGGATTCCTTAACTCCAGGAAGATTGACAGGTTCCATATCCTCCTCGTCTTCAATAGGCGAAGGATTTTTATCAATTGGGATTCCTTACGATGGTGATACATTCACTAAAGTTTGTTTTTCTTTAGCAATGTTGTCCCAATCTTCATCATAAGTTTCATCATCAAAATTACAACCATTCAATGCATCAATCACTGCTTCTCCTGAATGAGTAGATATTTGAGCTTAAGAAGTATCTTGTGGAGGTAGATCTTGTTTCAGAGAGAAAGTTTTTGGACTCATAGGAGTTGGAGAGGGAACCGCTATCCCTGCTGCAGCAAGTACATCGGCTGGAACATTTACTATCACAATGGCAGGAGAAGGATGGACATCTATTTAAGCAATCAAGGAAAAGCAATTTAGATATATATATATCTCTGGTAAAAGTTAATATAGGAAGATATTTCACAGCTTTGATATTACCTTCTTGAGATGGTTCCACTTCAGCAATGTCCAACTTTCTTCTAACTTTTTAGAGTATCGGTGCACTTAGCCCTGCAACAGCCCCGGTATGAGTAACTTCTGGATCAATCAAGGAAGCAGAAGTTCCTCCTTCAGTAATCTTCCCCTGTTTCTGAATAGAAGAAGGAGTAATATCCTTCTCTCCAGATGAAGAACTGAGAAGCAGCTGTTTTGATTAAGAATGAGTTGTTCTGGTGGTCACTGGTTCATTGATATCCAGTGATATTCTTTTCTTCTTCTTCGGAACCCTTGGATAATTAGGAAGGTTATCATGTTGAGGAGAGACTGTCGTCTCATTATTCTTTCTCTTCTTCAGACCCTTGACAGGGGATTTGTCTTTCCGCATCTTAAGAGATATATCTAAAGGATCTTGAACCGGGTCAGCAAAGTTCATTAAAATTGATGCTTCCAGGGGTACATCAGCAGGGTCCCTGTCTTCTATATCTCGGAAAGACTGAAGAGTGCGTTTGCTTTGTTTAATTCTCTTTTCAGTTGCAAAGCTATGCGAGGGATGGAAGTTTTCAGCAAGTGTGTTCGCTGAAGTGTAGAAGTTTGCATATGAGTATAACATACGTGGACCTTGGGGATGTTTGTAAGGCATAGAAAAAATAGTCTTTGTGCCCCGAGCATTGTAATAATTCCAAGCTCTAGCCCCATCAATGAGATAGCCTGTAGCTTGGAGGCAAGTGGTCGCATTTCCTATATGAAGTTGATCATACCCGAATTGTCGTACAAATTGACTCGGCAAATACGGCTCCAAATAGCATTCTTCCTCAAATCTATAAACCAAGTGGGACGGTCGGATTATTTTAAGCCAGAAAAAGATGTTTGGACTTAAACGGAGTGTTTCTTCGGGTAAATCCATCATCTGTGGAGGCATGACATCATACCCTGTAGGAGGCCCAACGCACTGAAAGAACCATCTTGATCCACGGTTCAGAGCAAGTCGGTATTTCATAAGAGCATGTATTTCCAGTGTGCATTAGAAAAATGTCCAATGAAATCTCCATCAGGAGGTCCCGTATCCGGGTCCATTAAGCAGGGATGGTGTAGTAATAACCATCCGAACAAATAAGTGAATGACATTTTTGTACGAGGAAAATTCGACCAATTATCATTTTCTTTCAGCATAGTGTCCACAAAAGAACGCAATCCTACGTTCAGGCGATAAGTCATGGCTGAAAGCAGATCCATCTTGTATCCAAATACAAGACGTATTGCAATGAACAGGACACCTCGATGAAACATGTCGACTGCACTAGCCCCCAGAACTACAAAGCGTCGTAGCCATAAAGATAAAAAGCCTGCCAACTGGGCTTCTGGAGACATAGGTCTATAACCCTGTCGAAGATAACTTTAAAGAATGTCACCAGCCTTGAACTGACACGAGTCTTAAGTCAGAGTGACATCCCCATGATTATGCTTCTCCATCAATAATTATATATCACTCCTATCAAAGGGTTCAAAGAAATGGGGCGTACAGGCTTGACTATCCAGTGGCTTATCCTCCCACACATGACCCAAAAACAGATATGGCATCTATTCTGTGATATAGCAAGTACCCGCAGAAGCACTTTCGTAGTAGAGTGAGCAGATTTTATAGTGGCACAACAGCTCTTCGAAAACTGTGATCATCTGGGGGTTCTCCTTTGTAAGAGCATCTAATTCATCATTTGTGGTTACATATTCTTCATATGGGTTGTCACCCATCGACATATGAGAGATATATTCCATTTCGTTAAGAGCAAACCCTATTTCTCTATGAGGTGTCATGAAGGTCCCAGTGCTCTTGTTATATCTCTCTACTAAAGCCAAGAGCATGTAAGGGTTTGGATGAATGCCATACACCATAGTATAGATGGGATTATAGAGGCCTAGATCAATAAGCCTGTCCTTGAATTCCTCTAAAATCCATATGGACAAGCTACTCTAACGTTTCATTCCAGGGTTTACCAGGCCTGTCATTCGTATGGCACGGTCTAGATATCTTCCTTCAGCTTTTGCAAATGTATTGACAAAAATGGGTACTCAGACAGGAAGGACCAGCGAGGAGTCTCGGAAGGAATACAACTCGGTCTTAAACCTCTCAAATGTATGCTATATTTCTCATAAGTACTATAAAAAAGGTCTTTGTTCTATGGACCCACTTTATAACAGATTTGGCCGACTCTTGCTTTTTGGAGATGAGTTAGATCCCATGACATCTTCCTAGGATAACTAGCAAAAGCATATTGAGATAATGCCATGGACCTGGATATTTCTGTTAGATGAATGGCGTTGTTTCCCTTTAAGAAATATCTCATCTCTTTTCTTGCCGGGAAGTCTTCTTGATTGTATCTCCAAATAAAAATGCAGGTTTCTTGTGGACTGTAGTATCCAAGCTCCGTAAAGGTTCACCGTTCATTAAATTTAAAAGGGTTTGATTATCTGGATCTTAGCAGACTTCTCCGTGCTTCAGGACCATCGTAATGAGGAAAAGTGACATAAGACAAATTCTTCCAATATTCTGGGATATTAAATATTGAAGCAAACTTTTCTGCATCAGGGTCTTCCCTGAGATTAACTGCAGAGAGATACATAAAAAAATATTAGAAACAAAAATGAAGATGTATGATTTCTTGAATCATACAGATTTTTTGAGTTGCGCCACGAGATGTATTGTGCGAGGCTTAAGTTGTACGATATATTGAGTTGCGCAACAACCCAAGTTGCGCCACACGCTATGTTGCGCGAAACTCAAGTTGCGCAGCACCTCAAGTTGTGCCATAATTTTTACTGTGCGTAACAGTATCATAAAAATGAACATCGTTCAAGGAGAGGGAGACCACACCCTAAGAAGGGGTGGCACAAAGTTTATGATGTACCACACTCTAAAAAGAGCGGTACAAATTAATTTTTGATGAAATCACAAAAAATCGAATCTGCTCGTCCTTAATCACCTTCCATTACTGGATTAGATGCCTCCGATGAGATGAAGGTGGCACATATTGTGGCACATGGGTTGGTGGAACATGAGTTGATGAAGTGGCGATGGCCTTTCCCTTATCGACAGCAGTCCTTTTTGGGGCCATGTCGTCAAGAAGATGATCGAAGAAGAGGGGTACAAAAGTTATAAAAAATTTCTCAGAAGATTAAAAGTGAAAGTAAAGAACCACAGTGGAGTAAACAAGGATTATTCATAGCCAGAAAATTAGAATCCTAACAGTCATTCCGTATCATGCATAACAGATTGCATGAGACCGGCGCAACCTGACTTAGTCAAAACTTTTATCGATTTAAAGTATTCAAAAACTTTGCAATGTTTTTAAGTTTTGAAAACTTTGAAGGGGGTCTTGTAAAGCCTAAAAATCAAGTTGCTCCTTCAATATACTGATCAGTGATCAAGTTGTACCTTAAAAATCAAGTTGCGCCACTGATATGAAGCTTGGAGAACAGACTGCGCCACCGATCAAATTGCGCCCAATATCAGACTGCGTCCAAGATTTTTGTGCCAAAATCTATGTGGCATCCGACACTTAATGGTCATCATTACCTGACCATACTGATGACTGACACAACAGTGAACGAGGAAAATCTTTTTAAATCCCGTGAATTGTGCCACTCAAGGAAAAGTTGGTGGACAGTTGTGCTCTACACTTCGTGAGTTACGCCCAGGCGCAATCTAAACAAAATCCTTAGTTGCATCTGGGCGTAACCTAAATAACTTTAGCTCAGAAGCTGCCACGTGTGTAGTGCAGCTCAAATCTTGCGCAGTTTGACTTATCGACTGAAGCTCGCGCAACCTGATAAAGTTGAGACAACTTACATTCTAAAGCAGGATGACGTGGCGCACATGCTACTAATCTCTCAAGATGGGTCTACTATCCTGTACACGACCACGCGCATCTCAATCATATGATGTTACGCGTCTAAATACAATTAGTACACGATTGACAACTGAATAAAAGTTGGCACAACAGGAGGTTGGCGCAATCCAGTATAGTGCAATCCAGCCTCACGCACATCAAAATAACTACTATAATAGTTATTTCCTGAACTATATAAATAGAGTTTCCAATCATCATCGGACGAAGAGCAAGAACTCTTGCAAAATTGCTGCTGCATTCTCTAGATGCTATAGTCTTCAAGTTCACATTGTCCATAGGATAAAGTGATCGTCTCCTGATGAGATTCCTAAAGTTGTATTTCCCCAGAATTCATTGTACTTTCTACTCTTTTACATGTTGGAATAAAACAAATTTTTGTTTTTGCAAACAAACATAGTACCAGTCATCAAGAAGAACGGAAAGATCCAGATTTGTATCGAACACTGACATAATGATCGATAATACGTGTAGCTTCGAGCGCATGTCCTTTATGGATGGCTTTTCAGGATACAATCAAATCAAAATATCTCCTGATAACGACAAGCATACGTCATTCTGAACACCGATCGGCGTGTATTATTATACGGTCATGCCCTTCGGCCGGAAGAACGTCGGGGCTACATATCAACGTGCTATGAGCGTCATCTTCAGAGATCATTTGCACAAGATGGTGGAGTGTTACGTTGATGACATCGCCGTCAAAAGCCGCTCCAAAAATGATCACTTACATGATTTGAGAACAGTGTTCGACCTCATTCGGGCGCACAACCTGAAGATGAATCCCACCAAGTCTTTTCTGGGCATGTCCAGCGGGAAGTTCGTGGGCTTTGTCATTACTTCCCAGGGCATTCACATTGATCCCGATAAATAAAAGCAATCCTGGAGATGAGTCCACCGAGGAACCTCCGTGAACTCTGCAGCCTTCGGGGAAGACTAGCTTATATCAGGAGGTTTATATCTAACCTATCAGGGTAATGTCAACCCTTCACTCAACTCATGAGGAAAGATGTCTCTTTCGTATGGAATGAGGACTGTCAGCATGCCTTTGATGACATTAAGGAGTACCTGACGAATCCGCCAGTTTTGGTAGCCCCGATCGCCGGAAAGTCCTTTCTGCTCTATGTACGGGCGATGGAACACCTCCCTCGGTGCTTTACTAGCACAGAATAATGATGTGAGACATGAACAAGCCATTTATTATCTCAACAGGATGATTGTAGGACCAGAACATAGGTATACCGCCGTGGAGAAGGACTGCCTTGCCCTAGTGTTCGTCATTCAAAAATACGACACTATATAATAGGGCAGACCATCCATGTTGTTTCACGAGTTAATCCTCTCAGGGTTCTCATGACCAAACCAGGCGCACTTAGTTCTCGGCTATCCACCTGGGTGATACTGTTATCCTCCTACAATATGGTTTCTGTTCCGCAAAAGGCTGTCAAACGTCAAGCCCTGGCCGACTTCTTAGTAGCCCATCCCGGCTTAGAAACAGCCAAAATTTATGAAGAAATCCTCGATGAAGTCGTTGACTCAAACATGACTTCACATGATGCCATTTGGCAAATGTTCTTTGACGATGATTCAAGAACGGGGCCACAAGGTGATATCGTCACAGGAGTTGGGGTGGTATTAATTTCTCCCTCTGGGTTGGTGGTCAATCGGGCATATTCTCTTAGAGAACCTTGTTCAAACAACGTAGCCGAATATAATACTCTAGTCATCGGACTCCAACTTGCAAAATAGGTGGGGATTAAGTACCTGGAAGCATATGGCGACTCGCAGTTGGTTTTTAACCAGATCCGAGGTTCATACAAGGTTCGAAATGAGGACCTGATTCCCTACTATCACACAGCAATTGCCATCATTGCAACCTTAGATGGATTCTTTATAGAGCATGTTCCTAGGATCCAAAATATCGAAGCCGATGCCCAAGCAGGTCTCGCCGCTTCCTTGGCACTTCCAAATGATACTCATCATCTAGTCGACGTGATAGGCCACGAGCTGGTCTGTCCCAAGAATAAAGTTTAACTGGGTACGAGTTACTCCGCCCAGATAACCAATGACATGCAAAACTGGAGACGCCCGCTCATCGACTTTGTAGTCTATGAAATTTTGCCAAAGAATATGAAGGAAGCAACTTCAATCAGAAGGCGCTCTCTCAGATTCTTCTATGATACAAAAACGAAAATGTTATATCGACGATCCTACGATGGGCTACTGTTAAGATGTATGTCAAATGCAGAAGCCAAAGAAGCCTTATGCGAGGCTCACGATGGCGCTTGTGGGGCTCACTAACCTGGCCCAAAATTATAAGATCGTCTACGTCGGATGGGTTATTACTGGCCCACAATGGTAGCAGATGCTGTTGATTATACAAAGAAGTGTAAGGCTTGCCAGATCCACGCAGATTTCATACATCTGTCATCCAAATTCTTGCACCCAACAGTGGCCTCTTGGCCATTTTAAGCATAGGGAATGGACATCATTGGGCCAATTACCCCACCATCGTCTAGAGGCATCGGTTCATACTTGCTATCACCATTTACTTCTCCAGATGGGCGAAAGTTGTTCCGCTTACAGAGGTGAAGACATCAAACGTGATTAGCTTCATAAAACATCACGTCATCTACCGTTTTGGACTACCCCAGAGGATTATTCATGACAATGGTCCATAGTTCGCAAGCCACGCTTTCTATCGATTTTGTGACAAGAATCGGATTCAGAACATGGCCTCGATGGCATATAACCCATCGGCTAATGGTCTGGCTGAAGCTTTCAACAAGACCATAATCAAACTCCTCAAGAAGTTCGTGTCTTCAAACAAATGTGACTGGAAGGAAAAGCTTGGCGAGTGTTTATGGGTGTATCGTACTACGATTCGGACGATTATAGAAAATATACCGTTTTCCTTGGTTTACTGGAGTGAGGCGGTTCTCCCATTGGAGACTCAGATCCCCTCGCTTCGCGTGGCCCTCACTTACCGATTGACGTTGGACGATAACTATTGCTGACGGCTACAAGAGTTGGAAGCGTTAGACGAGAAGCGTTTACAAGCTCAACAAAGCATAGAGCTCTACCAAGCGCGTATCTCTCGGGCTTTCAAGAAGAAAGTCAAATAAAGAATATTCCAAGTCGGCGATCTCGTCTTGGCCATTCGCAGACCAATGGTTATGACTCATAAGATCCCTGGCAAATTCTAGCCTAAATGGGAGGGTCCGTTCATCATCGAGACCGTATTCTCAAACGGCGCGTACCGTCTCGTAAAACAAAATGGAGAATTGCTCATGATGCCTATCAACGACAAGTTTCTCAAGAAATATTATGTCTAAACGATATCTTCCAACTATCATTCAGATTGTGAGTTCTGTACCCCCTGGTAGCGCTGAACTTATACTCTGACCTCAAATTTGTAGGACCGTTGAGCACCTCTAGATGGGAGGTGAATAGAGTGAGTGCGAGTGTAGCGGGAAATAATCACCAATTTAAAAATTATGAATAGATAACTATGGCAGTAAATAAGAGACAGTAAGTAAATATAACAAGAGATAGAGAGATCAAATTTAGTGACACAGCGATATATATTGGTATCCTTCTGAGAGGACTAATCCAGTCTCGAGTACTCTTGCTCGATTTTAATCCACAAAGGCACAAGCTAATTGAGAGCTTGCAGTCTCTTACAACACCGTGGTTGGTGACAAGTGCATGACCAACTTTACAACATCGTGCTTGGTGACGAGCGCACGACCGGCTCCACAACAGAGATAATTTTTATATTTTGAACAACCTCTTTACAACTCTTGAGAACCAAAAGACTCTAGATCATAATAGTTATTACCGGTATTTGGCTAAGAGGAGTGTATGTGTGATATGAAATTTTTTGATCGGATGAAAACACTTATTGAATAGAGAAGAGAAGATGAAGAATGAATGAGTGATTTGAAATGAAAAATCTCTTCTATTTATAGGTGTTTTCTGGGACCAAACTCGGACAGAGATCTGGCAGAGTTCTGTTGCAAAGATTTTGTATATGAACGTTGTATGCAGATTTGGAGGCAACAAATATTTGAATTTAAACAGACCGAACTCGGGCAGAGTTCGGACCGAACTCGGGCCGAACTCGGTTTGAGTTGTGTCTATGAAAATATTGAACATTTGTCAAATTCTGTTACA
The DNA here is from genome assembly GCA_029216955.1 of Iris pallida. Taxonomy (NCBI): domain Eukaryota; kingdom Viridiplantae; phylum Streptophyta; class Magnoliopsida; order Asparagales; family Iridaceae; genus Iris; species Iris pallida. The sequence continues at coordinate 17,852,645 of JANAVB010028000.1, read as the reverse complement.
AAAATGAAATTGAACTTTTTGGTGGATGGAATATGAATAGGTAGGCTTTATAGAAAAGTGGACTACGATTAACCTAAGCCAGTATTACCTAGTCGATCTTACAATTTAAATCCTAGACTCAATAAGATAAAATACATAACAAATTGTAAAATGGCTCAGACTGGATTCCAATGAGAGTAAGCTTCAGATTTATGATTTACGTGCTTGATGATGCAGTGGTACTCTTGTTGATATTGATTTCACACGTCATGAAATGATTAGCAACTGTTCGTATATTTTGTGTACTGACATAAGTTTATGTCGATTATTAAAACCGGGTGTGACCATGGAATGGGCCAACAATCCCTTCCATTTTGATAATTAAAAAACTTGAGTCTATATCAAAATATATCTAAAAAATATAACAAATCAAGTTTCCTGAAAAAATGGTTTTGGTTGTTTGTCTTTCTTTGATTGTTGAATTTTGGTATTGTACTCTTTCTTCCCCTTTGTCAATAAAAAATTAGTTTTGGCTCCCCCGTACTGTGTGAAGCCAACAATGTTCATCAAATAGACAAAGTGATACTAAAGTGATAACCAAATAACAACAGTTCCACACAAGTGCATAAAAAAAACTAGTACTGAAAAGATTGAAAATGTCATTCATAAAGAGAAAGATACAATCCTCATCATCACAAAGTGCTAATAAAATGTCTAACTGAAAATTTAAACCTAAAAGAAAACTACATCATAGATCATCATCTAACAGTCCTATCCACAATCCACCAGCTCAAGTCCGCATCACATAGTAGTGTCGTCACCGCCAGGAGCATCCGGAGGAAAATATGCAGCAGTAGGATTGAAGTAAGGGAAAGTCACCTCATCTCCGAACCTGGGTCCTGGGAAGCCATGGTCACTGGATGTGTGTAGGAACGAAATCGTAAAGCAGAATACTCTAGAGGGGGGTGAATAGAGTAGGCAACGGAATATTGCTAATTAAAAACTTGTTAGCAGTTAGATCACAGATATAATAATAATCACAAAAGTAAATAACAGAAATTAAAAGTGATCAGAAGGCAAACGCAAACACCAAGATTTATACTGGTTTCCCTCTTGTGAGGACTAGTCCAGTCGGAAGAACTCCAGCTTCCAGTTGAATCCACTATTGGAAAATCCTGCAAGTTTTCATACGAAGTCCTTGCAACTTCTACAGACGCGAGCTTTGATACGAAGAACTCGACCAACTTCAATTGTGAAGAGTTGTATCTTCTAACAAGCCTCTGATTACAATCGCTCTGAAACTTCTAGACCGTACCGTACTGGCAAATCGACTAGAGGATTGTAACTGGCTTGGGATTTGAAAATAAAAGCTTTTAAGAACTCTTTGGAAGAATGTAAGCTCAAGAAGAGAAGAGATTGAAAGTGAATTGGTGATTTGAAATGATCGAAATACTTCTCTGTTTATAGTTTTTCCAAAGACAGAACTCTGACAGAATTCGGGCAAAATTCGGACAGAACTCTTTGTAACAAACCGCAACTGAAGGATAAGTTCAAAATCCAACGTTCACTAACGTTCCAAAAGGCCAAATTCTGGCCGAACTCTGGCCGAACTCGGGCCGAGTTCTGCTGGTGTTCTGCCAGTTCATTTTTTAGAAAATTAATTTTTAGCTTGAAAAATCCTTCAGAAGCTTTTTTGTAAAAAGAATATTTTTCAAAAACGTAGGTCATTGTAAAAGAATAGGATGGTTTTGAAAAACGTTTTCGGATAGCCAATTTACCAGTACGACTCGGTGTACAATGTATTCCTAGAATCAATAAAATGAAAAATTACATTGCTTAACAGGAAGTACATTTGGAGTGGCAAACGGCTTCAGAATAGCTTCGGTCGTGAAAATAGTAAATATCCATTGTTGAGCAGTATCCAAAACGTCGTAGGTAATATCGAGACAGAGTTTGATCAAGTATTAAAATTAGGTTTGAGCATGACCAATGGGCCAACAATCTCCTCCATTTTGATAATTGACAAACCTTGACGATATAACATCTAAGCTTGGATGAAGTAAAAAAAATCAAAAGAAAATTGTTCATAACCTGTATTCACGAAAATATTGGATCTTATTTCTTCCCCGTTGTCACTTAGCAAAATAATTACAAAGAGAAAGCTCCCCCACAATCAATGCATAAGTAAAAAACAGTGAAGAAAGACAATAAAAATAAATATTCATTACAATAGTAAGAGAAACAGATAGACTATATAACAACACAGGCATGTATTTGTCATAGGCAATTTTTAATATAAAGAGATAGATAGTACGAGAATAAAACTGAGACAAATAAAGTGCTGAATAATAAACTAAGATGCCAAAACTGAGGCATAATCAAAAACCATGTCTATGAATAGTCACATAATAGAAAAAGTGCTGATAATAACTAAAAAGTACTGATAAAATCTTGGAATGTCTGAGCATTTCCAAGTAAACATAAGACAAAGGTAACAGTCTCAATATCTAACATCTCAAAATTATCGTCATCCTCATCATCAACGTCATCAGCTGCAGCTCCAACATGTCCAGAAGTACCAGCTCCAGAAGTACCAGCGCTAGAAGTGTCAGGAGTGGTACCAGCGGTACGATACCAATCATAAGCATTCTATGGCTGGAACAGAGAGTGGACCGCCTCATCGTCAAAGCGGTAGCCAGAAACAGAAGCGTCTCGAGGTAGAGAGCTAGCAGAATGACCCGTCTGCGCAAACCTCAGATCGGTGAAGGAGTTGGTAATCGCCTGGAACCGAGTCACATTACGGAACTCGTGTTCCCTAGAAGTCTCAACATAAAAGGACTTCAGATCTGATAAGTGATGATGAATACCCTCAAATGTCATAGGGTAAGAGTGAGGAGGAACAGGTGCTGTGGGAGTAGGTACAGGAGGAGTAGGTGCAGTAGGTGGAGGAACAGTGGCAATGCTGCGACGAGAGAGTTTGAGGAACTTGGGCTCGGGGTCGACAGCACAAAAAGATAGGTCAATATCAAATCTCTGAAAAATACGAGGAATAAGCATCGCATAAGATAGGTTGCGGTCTCTCCCGCGACATCTATCCATCATCTGGATGATAGTCTTAGGGGCATAAAATGGAATCCCCTTAAGAATATGATAAAGAGCAGAGAGCTGAAGTGCAGTGACATCATTTTTAGAAGTGGATTTTGGAAATAAGGTGGAATAGATGATGCAATGTAATTCGTAGTTAAACAAGTTCAAGTTATTAGCCTTGAACTTTCCAGGACGAGCGCGTGCGGGCGCACAAAGCTCATTCTTGAAACTAACGAGTGTCGTGCCATCGGGGAAATCAAAATCAGTGATGTCATCGAGCGGGGCACCTTCGTTTGGGATACCAAGGATTTTCGCTAACATTTTATCAGTGAATTCGATGTCAATTCCTCTGACACGTGTTCTCACGGTAAAAGTGTCTAACACGAAATTACAATAGAATAATCTAATGGCATTAGTGGCAATGGGGAAGTGTAAGGTAAGAAAATGTTATAACCCTAATGCCTCAAAGTAAGGGCGGTGATCCGAAAAGACAGTCCATTTAATCGGCGATCCGGTGCAAATAGTATGCATGATGAAATCTGCGTACCACAATAAGGCTTGATCGGAAGTTTTAAAATAAAACTCGTCCGACGCACCATCGTCCGATTGGACAGGAGAAAAGAGGCAATCCGTATGCGGATCTGAAGATGATGCCTCTTCACTGGCATTGGTCTTCTTCCTTTTGAAGGGATTGAACTTAGGCATTTTTTCCTAACATTTTCTAGAAACCCTAAGTATTGAAAAGTGGAGGATAGAAGAGATTATACCTTCCAAGAATTGGATATGTTGTAGAGGACAAAGCTCTTCGCACGAATCCAAAGTTTGGACGAGAAACTCTACACGGATTGGAAGAACAAGGATGGAGAAAAGCTAGGGTTTGGAGGCGCGGCAGCTGCTGTTGGATGTGGTTTGGAAGAATGAAGAAGAGGGGCCTCGAGTTCTGGCTGGTACATATATATACCAAGCCGAACTCTGGCCGAATTCGGACCGAATTTGGGCCGAATTCGCCAAGGGTTGCCTGGCTATATATATATATATATATAATATTATATATATATATATATATATATATCAAAAAAATAACAGAAATAGGGCCACATCTTTTTTATTAGTTCGTTTCAAATGTTTAATTCAGAGTTTAGTAATTTTAAATCTCAAAATAATATAATTAATATGATTTTACAAATTAATATTCTTTGCTCATCATCTGTCTCAGATTAGCTGTAGGAATACTGTCCCAGCCAACGGAGGTTCACCGGGGAACTCTTAAGTACCGCTTTGCTTCGACCGTAGTCGTGGTGACTGACAGACTCTTTTTGGACTTGTCTCGAAAATAGTTTATGAGTATCGAATAAATTAATTTATAAAACAAGATTAATTAATATTATTGACATCTAAAATGCCTAATCCTCGACGTAAATAATTGAAACGATCTTCCGCTAGTGATTTTATGAATATATCAGCTAATTGATTTTGTGTGTCTATGTATACAATGTCTATATCTCCATTTTGTTGATGATATCTAAGAAAGTGATGTCGAATCTCGATATATTTAGTATGAGAATGACATACTGGATTCTTAGTCAAATTAATAGAACTAGTGTTGTCACAAAAAATGGGTATGTGTCAAAAATATAATCCATAGTCTTCTAAGGTTTGTTTCATCCACGAAATTTGTATACAACAACATCCTGCGGCGATATACTCAGCCTCGGTTGTTGATAATGCAACAGAATTTTGCTTTTTACTAAACCAAGAGACTAGAGCTTTTCCTAGAAAATGACATGTGTCGCTAGTGCTTTTTCTATCTACTTTGTATCCGGTAAAATCAGCATCGAAATAACAGGTTAGGTCAAACGACGTGGTTTTGGGATACCATAAGCCGACAGAAGAAGTGCCTTTAAGGTATCGGAATATACGCTTAACTACGCACAAATGTGATTCCTTAGGATTAGCTTGAAAACGTGCACATAAGCAAACACTAAGCATTATGTCTGGTCGACTAGCAGTTAAATACAGTAAGGTACCGATCATACCTCGATACTTACGTATGTCGACGGGTTTGCCTTGTTCATCAATATCAAGCTTGGTTGAAGTCGCCATTGGAGTGCTAAGTGGTTTTGCTGCTTCCATGTCGAACTTTTTTAATAGGTCCTTTGTGTACTTTGCTTGATTTATGAACGTCCCATTGTTGGTTTGATTGATTTACAGTCCGAGAAAGAATTTCAGCTCTCCCATCATGCTCATCTCAAACTCATTCTGCATACACTTTGAAAATTCTTGACAAAGAGATTCATCAGTAGATCCAAAGATAATATCATCTACATAGACTTGAATCAAAAGAATATTATTATTCAAAGATTTTATAAACAAAGTAGTGTCAACCTTTCCCTTTGAAAAACCGTTATCAAGTAGAAAAGTGCTTAGACGATCGTACCAAGCACGAGGGTTTGTTTCAAATCATATAAAGCTTTCTTCAACTTGAAAACATATTCAAAAAATTTAAAATCGGGTGGTTGAGCTACATAAACCTCTTCTTTTATAAAACCATTTAAAAATGCGCTTCTGACATCCATTTGAAATAACTTAAAATTATGAAAACATGCAAATGCACATAACATGCGAATGGATTCTAATCTCGCAACTGGGGCATAATTCTCGTCATAGTTGATACCTTCTTTCTGATTGTATCCTTGAGCTACGAGTCGAGCCTTTTTACGAGTCACTAAACCATTCTCGTTCAATTTATTTCAGAATACCAATCGGGTGCCAATGACCGGATGATCAATAGGCTTTAGAACAAGTTCCCAAACTTGATTCCGTTCGAATTGGTTTAATTCCTCTTGCATAGTATCTAACCAAAAATTATCACTACATGCTTCATCAATATTTTTGGGTTCAAACTGTGAGACAAAAGCAACACAAGAAGCTATATCTTTATTAGAGGAATGAGTACTAACACCCTTGGTAATCTCACCGATTACCAAGTCCTTTGGATGACTAGCCAAGAATCTTATCTCTTTTGGTGTAGTCTCAAGATTGCTAGTTTCGGCTTCTTTGCTTGGAGGTTCATCTGATACCTGATGTGATGGTTCTGCATCTTTGTGTGAAGGTTTTACAGTAGATGTACTTGGTGTGATTATGTCTTCATTGTCATCATTGTCTAAGTGTTGATTTAGCTCATCAAACTTGACGTTGATAGATTCTTCAATGATCATGGTTCTTTTGTTGAAGACTCTATATCCTTTTCTCTTTGCTGCATAACCTAAAAATATACCTTCATCGGGCTTTTCATCAAATTTACTCAAATTATCTTTAGTATTAAGAATAAAGTATTTACAACCAAAGATTTTGAAATAAGAAACATTTGGTGTTCTATCAAACCATAATTCATAGGGAGTCTTCTTCGATATAGGTCGAATTAGAACCCTATTGAGAATATAGCATGCTGTATTTACAGCTTCAGGCCATAAGTATCTAGGTAGACTAACCTGGTTTAACGTTACTCTAGCGATTTCAGATAGAGTTCTGTTCTTACGTTCCACAACTCCATTTTGTTGCGTAGTCCTAAGGCAAGAGAATTCATGCAAATAACCGTGTGTGTCACAAAATTGCTTAAATTCTGCATTCTCAAATTTGCCGCCATGATCACTACGAATGCGAGTAATCATGAACCCTTTTTCATTCTGTACTTTCTTACAAAAGGTGACGAAATCTGATAATGCATCATTCTTGCGTGCAAGAAAATAAACCCATGTATATCTAGAGAAGTCATCTATAATGACAAATGCATATAACTTACCACCTAGACTAGCAATTCTGCTGGGTCCAAATAAGTCCATATGCAACATTTGTAAAGGTCTAGTGGTACTTACAGCGTTCTTAGATTTGAATACGGATTTGGTAGATTTGTTCTTTTCACATTCACTACATACCGTATCCTTTTTGAAAGAGATATCCGGCAAGCCGCGTACCAACTTCTTCGTAGATAATCTTGAAATTATATCCATGTTTGCATGACCGAGTCTCATATGCCATAGTTGACTCTCAATGCTTTTGGCCATCAAACATCTACCTGCTGTGTTAGCGTCTTCCGACAAATAGAATACATATATTTGTCTTCCCTAATACCTTCAAATATAGTGCTACCAGTTGAACTATCAATTATAGTGCATTTATCTTTTAAGTAGTTAATACCATAACCGTGATCAGCTAAATGGCTTATGCTGAGCAGATTATGTTTTAACTCGGTAACAAGACAAACATCTTTAATCACTGGATAGGGAGCCTTACCAATGTCACCGATACCGATTATATACCCTCTTAAATTATTACCGAAGGAGACGTATCCTTCTTTATTCCTCTTTGACAGTGTTATAAATAATAAAGCGTCACCGGTCATATGCCATGAGCAACCGCTGTCGAGGATCCATTTGCTCCTAGCATGTGAAGGGTGTCCCACCTACAAAACAATTTGCAGATGAAACTTTTGGTACCCATTTCTTGTAGGGTCCTGACTGGTTAGTTTTCGGTATCCATGCATAAATATTTAAATCTACTAACTTTCTGATTCTACATGCAGAAGATATATGACCAATGAGGCCACAATAATGACATTTATCATGTTGAGTGTTGAAAGTAGTTTGAGGTGCATGATTGGTAGGTTTTGGTTTTCTAGTATAGAAGAATGCATGCCTATTAGTCTTCTTGGGCATAGTCTTGGTATGGTTTGGTCTGACAGTGTTGGGCGTGTTCCGATGATTCGGTAATTGACACGTGTTAGAATAGGAAGCACCAACTTCAGGCCGTTTTTCTAAACTAATTTCCACTTTTTGGAAGTGTCATATAATCTAGTATAGTCAGATGTGAGTGATTCTAATCTGACCTGTGCACACTGGAGACTCTTTTCTCCTTAGATAGGTCTTCCTTTAACAGGACAATAGTTTGGTCTTTTTCTTCGGATAGCTTAACAGTCTCGTGTAACAACAATTTAATAGAAGAAAGCTCACTAGACTCATTTGAAGAGTCACTATCTCTAACATGATCTAGTAGGTCGGTAAGTCTTCCTATTTCACCTTTGTACTCTTTGAGTACCTTCTTAGAGGTTTCATATTTGCTACGCAGTTTCCTGTAATCATTTAACAGTTCACTGAAAGCCTCTCCTAGTTGCTCAAAGGTGAAATCATCATAAGGGTCAAATAGAGGATTAGTGATTACCAGAGCGCAAGCCATCAAGCACACATTTGCAGCATCATCTGATTATTTCAAGCCATATGCTTGTGTTGGCGTACTTTCTTGATGTCGATTTCTTTAGGTAGCCTTTGTCATATTTGCTGTTTTTCTTTGATGATGATGTTGTTGGACAGTCTTTCTTCATGTGTCCTTTCTTCTTGCATCCGTAGCAAATAGGATCTTCCTCGTTGTTGTTGTTGTTGCTGTCTTTTGTTCTCCTGTTAAATCTCATGAACTTCTTGAATTTTCTTACAAGAAGAGCTTGATCTTTAGAGTCGAAGTCGCTGTCGTCGGAATCATCTTCGATGGTTCTTCTATATTGAGCCTTGAGAGCGATCATCTTCTCTGACTTCTCCTTTGGTGTAGCATCTTCAAAGTCTTGAAGTTCTAACTCGTGAGTGAGTAGCTTACCCATGAGTGTCTCTAGAGACAATGTTGAGAGGTCGTTCTCTTCAATGATTGCAGTAGCCTTTGGAATCCAGTTCTTTGTAAGGGCTCGTAGAAGTTTACGAATCTTCTCATGGTTACTGTAATCCTTGCATAGTGAAGACAAAGGATTTACAATATCCAAGAATCTTGTAAACATCTGCGTGACTGATTCACTTGGCTTCATTTTGAATGCCTCATACTCCTGAGTAAGTCTGCTGAACTTTGACTCCTTGACTTGTGTTGTTCTTTCGTAGGTTACTTCGAAAAGTTTCCACACTTTGTTTGATGTTGTGCAAGTAGACACCCTGTTGAATTTAGTTATGTCTAAAGCACAAAATAAAGCATTAATAGCACGTGCGTCAAGACTGGCCTTTTTCTTTTCCTCCTCTGTATATTTGTCATGGGATTTTTCAACTAAAACACCATCAATATTAATACGGGGTGGCTTTTTATAGCCATCAATAACTACAGACCATAAGTCAAAATCAAGAGATTTCAGAAAGAAACTCATACGTGTTTTCCAATAAGTGTAGTTTGTGCCGTCAAACAGTGGAAGTCTGTTTGTGGCTTGGCCTTCACTTGTGAATTTCACAGTTGCCAGTACTACTATGATCTATATAAAAATTGAATATAACTGCAATTTTACCTTTCTTTACATGTATAACCCGCTTTGATACCAATTGTAGGAAAAATCGTAAAGCAGAATACTCTAGAGGGGGGTGAATAGAGTAGGCAGTGGAATATTGCTAATTAAAAACTTGTTAGCAGTTCGATCACAGATATAATAATAATCACAAAAGTAAATAATAGAAACTAAAAGTGATCAGAAGGCAAACACAAACACCAAGATTTATACTGGTTTCCCTCTTGTGAGGACTAGTCCAGTCGGAAGAACTCTAGCTTCCAGTTGAATCTACTATTGGAAAGTCCCGCAAGTTTTCATACAAAGTCCTTACAACTTCTACAGACGCGAGCTTTGATACGAAGAACTTGACCAACTTAAATTGTGAACGGTTGTATCTTCTATCAAGCCTCTGATTACAATCGCTCTAAAACTTCTAGACCGTACCGCACTGGCAAATCGACTAGACGATTGTAACTGGGTTGGTATTTGAAAATGAAAGCTTTTAAGAACTCTTTGGAAGAATGTAAGCTCAGGAAGGGAAGAGATTGAAAGTGAATTGGTGATTTGAAATGATCGAAATACTTCTCTATTTATAGTTTTTCCAAAGACAGAACTCTGAAAGAATTCGGGCAGAATTCGGACAGAACTCTTTTTGTAACAAACCACAACTGAAGGATGACCAAGTTCAAAATCCAACGTTCACTAACGTTCCAAAAGGCCGAACTCTGGCCGAACTTGGGCCGAGTTCTCCTTGTGTTCTGCCATTCATTTTTGAGAAAATTAATTTTTTGCTTTTTGAAAAATCCTTCATAAGCTTTTTGTAAAAAGAATGTTTTTCAAAAACGTAGGTCATTTGTAAAAGAATAGGATGGTTTTGAAAAACGTTTTCGGATAGCCTATTTGCCAGTACGACTCAGTGTACAATGTATTCCTAGACTCAATAAAATAAAAAATTACATTGCTTAACAGGAAGTACATTTGGAGTGGCAAACAGATTAAGAACAGCTTATGTCTTGAACATAGTAAATATCCATTATTGAGCAGTATCCAAAACGTCATAGGGAATATCGAGACAGAGTTTGATCAAGTATTAAAATCAGGTTTGACCATGACCAATAGGCCAACAATGTGATGGGTCATGGGAGAGACTCAAGTGGAGAACAACAATACCATTCTGCAACATCTGAGCCTAGGTGATATGGCGGAACTCTGAGTCAAGATAACTCTGATGTCGTTGTGCAGAGAGAGCAATAAAGTCATCAAACCGCTGATAAAATCTAGGGTCAAAACCCAAAACAGGGGCTGGAGCAGAAGCATCAGGAGGAGGAGCCTCAGGGTCAACATCTGCAACAGGCTCAGTACCAGGAGGCAGAGAAGGAGTAGGGTATAGCCTAGACCTACTGAGCTCTATGGCTGTGGAGGAATAAGAACAGGTTTGAAGATCGATTTCAAACCTTCGAAAGATAGAGGCCAAATGCACGGGATAGACTAGGTTGCGTCCTGTATTTCTGCAGTTCAGCATCCAAGCCATCATGGTCTTGGGAACTAAAAATGGAATGCCAAAGTGGATATGATACAAGGTAGATAACTCCAAGAAAGTGATCTCATCATAGGATCCTTTCTTCGAAAAAAGAATAGAGAAAATAAACCTATGTAGTTCATAGAAGTTTTGGTTGAGATGTTTAGAATAGACTCTTCTAGGAACAGGTCTGGGATGGCAAAGAAGTTCTTTGAAGGAATAGAGAGTGACACCTTCAGGGAATTGGATGTGATGGATATCCACTAATGCTTCACCCACATCAGGAACATGGAAATATTCACTGATGTCGGTGGCACTAAATTCTAATTCTTGCCCAGCAACGCAAGAATAGAAATTTCTCTTGGGTTTTACTTGCAAGTTGCAGTAAAACATACAGACAACGTTATCATAGATATTCTTGATTACTTCGAAAAAGTCATGAAAGCCGAGACGGTCGAATGTGGAAGCATATTCCGAAAATATAGTAAAGTTCACACGTGCTCCCGCACATATTCCACGACCAGAAAAGGAATCAAACATAAGGTCCGAAAATTCCTTGTCAGGAAAAAGACCGAAATCAAAATCCTTGGAACCTATGGGTCTAGCTGGACTGAATATATTAGTAGGAACATAATTAGAAGAGGAAGATCCTACATGTGAGGAATCAACCTTTCTTTTCTGACTCTTGGGTGCCATAGATAAGAGGAAGGGAAAAATAGAGTACCATAGAAAAGAGGAAGAAGATGGAGAGGAACAGCCCACTTAAACTCCTGAGAACCTTGAAAGGAAGGAGGAGGAAGTGATCTTGGGGGTAGTAGAGGGTAATTCTCGATTTGGTGGTGAGAAAAAATGGAAGGAAGAGAGGTATAAATAGGGCTAGGGCCGGTTGTTCGGTTCTGGAAGCTGAACAGCGCCGACCGAACTCGGTCAGAGTTCGGTCCGAGTTCGCTTCTTGTATTTCTAATGCCATAAACCCAGTATTGGTGTTAAATATTAAATTTATGACTGTTGACTTCTTTATTTAATAACTTCTATTACTTTAGGTTAGCTGTGGGGGCCGGATCCCAGCTAGCGGTAGTCCAAAGACTAGTGCACCGTGCTGCTTCAGGCTATTTACACATGTATAACAGAAGGGCCCTTTCGGCTTGTACCCAAAATAATTTTTGTTAAATAAATTACGAAGTTTCGAGTCATAAAAATAAATTTAATTACCACTACACTATGAATCTAAAAATTCAAGTATGTCGCTCTCGCCTCATTATGTAAATCGGTCTTCATCTAAGGTTTTATGAAATGTCTGCTAGTTGATGATCTGTGTCAATAAACTCTAGGCAGATATCCCCGTATTGTTGGTGATCATGTAAAAAAGTGATAACGAATCTCAATGTATTTTGTGCGTGAGTGACATATAGGGTTCTTAGTCAGGTTAATAGTTGCTAGTGTTATCACAATAAATGGGAATCTTAGTGTAGTACAGATTGTAGTCTTCTAGGGTTTGCTTCATCCATAAAATTTGAGCACAGCAACGTCCTACGCGATATACTTAGCCTTAGTAGTTGATAATGCTACAAAATTTTGCTTCTTGTTAAACCAGGAGACTAAGGCCTTTCCTAGAAAATGACACGTATCGCTGGTACTTTTACGGTCTACTTTACATCCTGTAAAATCGGCCAGTCCAGTAGCCTATCAGGTCAAGGATTTGGCTTTAGGATGCCATAAGCTGACTGTAGAAGTTCTCTTATGTATCGAAAGATACGCTTAACGGCACATAGGTGTGATTCCGTAGGATTTGCCTGGTATCGTGCACAGATGCAAATACTGAACATAATATCAGGACGACTAGCAGTTAAATATAATAAGCTACTAATCATACCTCGATACTTACTCTGATCGACAGGTTTGCTACTTTCATCAGTATCAAGCTTTGTGGATGTAGCCATTGGAGTTCCGATAGGCTTTACATTATCGAAGTCGTACATTTTCAGTATGTCCTTCGTATACTTGGCTTGATTGATGAATGTTCCCTTTGAGTATTGTTTGAGCTGGAGTCCTAGGAAGAAGTTCAGCTCCCCATTATACTCATCTCAAATTCACTCTGTATACACTTAGCAAACTCTTGACAAAGTTTTTCATTAGTAGAACCGAATATAAATCATCAACGTATATTTGCACAAGAAGAATATCATCATTTAAATATTTGATAAACAAACTTGTATCAACTCTTCCTTTTGAAAAACCATTATCAAGTAGAAGGCACTTAGGCATTCATCAAGCACGAGATGCCTGTTTGAGTCCATAGAGTGCATTCTTAAGATTGAAGACGTGATCAGGTTTTTGAAATCTTCTAAACCAGGGGGTTGTTTAACAAAAACTTCTTCTTTTAGAAAACTGTTAAAAAATGCACTTTTTACGTCCATTTGAAAATTTAAAATCATTAAAACATACAAATGCACAAAACATGCAGATAGATTCTAGTCTAACAACAGGAGCATATGTTTCGTCATAATCAATACCTTCTTCTTGATTATTACCTTGTGCCACTAGACGTGCTTTGTTGCGTAGAACTAGTCCATCTTCACTAAGTTTATTTCGGAACACCCATTTGGTACCAATTATCGATTGACCAATAGGTTAGGAACGAGTTCCCAAACTTGGTTTCTCTCAAATTAATTTAGTTTCTCTTGTATGGCATTAATCCAAAACTCATCAGAAAAGGCATCTTCTATATTCTTAGGTTCTATTTGAGAAATGAAAGCTACATTTGCTGCTATTTAAGAATCTCTAAGAGATGAGCGGTACTTACACCTTTTGATACATCACCTATGATGAGGTCTCTAGATGATCTGGTAATAACTTTAATGATTCAAATTTATGAGCCAGATCTTCCACAGGACTCTTATCTATTTTTGCTTGTACACCTTCATCGTCACTATCGCTAGTCTCTGACTATTGAGCTCATCAAAAGTAACGTTAATAGATTCTTCAACAATCATAGACCTTTTATTGAAAATTCTATATCCCTTACTCTTAGTAGCATATCTGAGAAATTTCCCTTCGTCTGCTTTAGAGTCGAACTTACCCAAGTTATCCTTGGTGTTCAGGATAAAACAGCAACATCCAAATTCTTTAAAATAAGAAAAGTTTGGAATCCTTCAAAACCAAAGTTCATATGGTATTTTCTTCGAGATAGGTCGAATTAACACCCTATTTAAAACATGACTGGCTGTGCTAACAGCTTCTGCCCAAAAATATTTAGGAAGATTATGTTGATTCAGCATGACTCTAGCCATTTCGCTTAGAGTACGGTTCATCCGCTCCACAACACCATTCTGTTGAGGAGTTCTAGATAAGAAAATTCGTGATAGTACCAACTATCATCAAAAACTTTTTGAAATCAGTATTTACGAATTCGCCACCATGATCACTTCGGATACGAGTAATCATGAAGCCTTTTTCATTTTGTACCTTTTTGCAAAATATCTAAAATTCAAAAATAGCATCACTTTTGCTTGATAAAAAGTAAATTCAAGTAAAACGAGAAAAATTATCAACAATAACAAAAGCGTAGAGCTTACCGCCAAGACTAGCGACTCTACTATGACCAAATAAATCCATATGTATCAACTGCAAAGCCTAGAAGTACTTACAGCGTTGATGGATTTAAAAGTAGACCAGTGTGCTTTGTTCTTTTCATAATCAGAACATACCATATCTCTCTTGAATGGAATCTCGGGGAGTCCTTTTACCAACTTCTTAGGGCTCAGTCGTGAGATAGTGTCCATATTTGCATGCCCTAGTCTCATGTGCCATAGCCAGCTTTCATCAAAATTAGCTACTAGGCATCTTTCTCCATTATTAGTACTCTCCAAAAAAAAACATAAATATTGTATTCTTTAATCCCTTCATATACGGGATTACCTGATGACATGTCATATATGGTACATTTGTCTTTCATAAAGTTATTACCATAACCATTATCAGCCAAATGGCTTATGCTTAGTAGGTTATGTTTCAATTCTGTGACTAGACAAAGATCCTTTATTACAGAATAAGGAGATATACCAACAGTGCCATTACCAATTATATCACCTCTCAGGTTATTTTTGAAGGAGACGTATCCTTCTTTCTTCATCGATAGCGTAGCGAACAAAGACCCATCACCAGGCATGTACCGCGAACATTCGCTATCGAGGATCCACTTGCTTTTAGCATGAGAGGGTTGAGGGTCTACCTATAAAACAAGTAGATGAATCCTTTGGTAACCATTTACTGAAGGGTCCATATTGATTAGTCTTAGGTTTCCAAAATAAAGTATGATTGTCAACAAGTTTCCTTTCTAAATAATACTGTGATATGTGTCCATGAGTACCATAATATGTGCAAGTGAGTTTAGAACCAGTGGTAGTTAAAACTATGTTGACATGCTTATTTGGTTTCTTTGAAAACCTATAAGTGAAAGCATGGTGATAGTCGTGTTTCCTTCGTGCTTTCTGATTTTTAGTCCTTTTAGGTGTATGCTTAGCATTAGGACTAAACTTAGGCTGTGTCACGGGTATTGCCTAACTTGATTTCTAACTTTTTAGAAATCGCAACAGACTCTTCATATTTAGCAGTCATGTTTGAGAGTCTTTGTTCTGTGACTAAGTGCTTCTTCTTCTCTATGTCATATAACTCTTGTATTTTGATATAGTCTTTTTCTTTCTTATCAACTTTGAGGATAGACTCATGATAGTCTACTTTTAGTTTGGCTATTTCATCCGTGTTACCGGTAGTAGATGTCTCTTTAATATCTTCAATAAGACTGGACAGTCTAGCTATCTCGGTTGTCTATGCCTTAATTCCTTTTCGAGATTGCTTATACTTGTCAAGCACAGTTCTGTGTTCTTCAAGTAATTTGCTAAAGGCATTTTCTAATTCATCGAAAGTAAAGTCATCATACAAAGGGTTTGAGGATACCTTATCAAAAGCCATAAGACAGACATTGGTATTTCCGTAGGGTCTGTCTTCTTCCTCTGTGTCACTGGCATCACTTTCATTCCAGATACTTGTGTTAGCATACTTTCGACTGGTTGTTGCTTTTCTGCTTGATCTTGATCTATTGTATGGATTGCTTTTATTCGAAGTTGGACAGTCCTTTTTCATGTGCCCTGACTTCTTGCATCTAAAGCATATTGTTTCAACTTTAGTACTTTTTGGATATCTCTCTTCCTTCTGTTTGATTTCTTAAACTTTAGGAATTTTCTGAAGTTCTTCACTAGTAGGGCTTGTTCATCACCATTTGATGATTCTTTCTCAAAATTATTGCATGTAGATTTTCTGGCTTGAGCTTTGAAGGCAATAGGCTTTTCTTTTGGGGTTGCTTCTTCAAACTCTTACAGATCAAGCTCATTGGTCATAAGCTTGCCCATCAGTGTTTCCTGAGACATGGTGGTGAGATCGTTTCCTTCAATGATTGTTGTTGCCTTCGGGTTCCAGTTCTTGGTTAGAGCCCGTAGCACTTTTCTGATCTTCTCATGATTACTGTAATCCTTACCAAGAGATTGCAAAGGATTAGTAATATCAAGGAAACGTGTGAACATCTGTGTAATTGACTCACCGAATTTCATCTTAAAAGATTCATACTCCTATGTTAGTCTACTGACTTTGGATTCCTTCACTTGGGAAGTATCTTCATGAGTTATCTCAAGAAGTTTCCAAATCTTATGAGACATTTTACGGGTTGAAACTCTATTGAATTCCGTTTTGTCAATTGTACAGAACAGTGCGTTGATGGCACGAGCATCTAGACTAGCCTTTACTTTTTTAACCTCTGTAAATTTGTCATGAGGCTTGTCTACAAGCTGGCCAGCAACTACTGTAGGTGCGGGTTCCTTATAACCGTCAACAACTATAGACCAAAGATCAAAGTCAAGAGACTTTAAGAAGAAAGTCATTCATATTTTCCAGTAGGTATAATTTGTACCATCAAATAGTGGGGGTCTATTTGTGGATTACCCTTCACCATTGAATATTGATTTCACGGCTGCCATATGTACTCTCTTAGGTTTGTTACATTAGAATAAACCTGCTCTGTTACCAATTGTAGGACCGTTGAGCACCTCTAGAGGGGGGTGAATATAGTGAGTGCGAGTGCAGCAAAAAATAATCACCAATTTAAAAATTATGAACAGATAACTATGGCAGTAAATAAGAGACAGTAAATAAATATAGCAAGAGATAGAGAGATCAAACTTAGTGACACAGCGATGTATACTGGTATCCCTCTAAGAGGACTAATCTAGTCTCGAGTACTCTTGCACGATGTTAATCCACTAAGGCACAAGCTAATTGAGAGCTTGCAGTCTCTTACAACATCGTGCTTGGTAATAAGTGCATGACCAACTTCATAACACCTTGCTTGGCGACGAGCGCACGACCGGCTCCACAACAGAGATAATTTCTTTACTTTGAACAACCTCTTTACAACTATTGAGAACCAAACGACTCTAGATCGAAATAGATATTACTGGCTTTTGTCTAAGAGCAGTGTAGGTGTGATAAAAACTTTTGATCGGATGAAAACACTTATTGAATAGAGAAGAGAAGATGAAGAATGAATGTGTGATTTGAAATGAAAAACTCTCTTATATTAATAGGTATTTTCTGGAACCGAACTCGGGCAGAGTTCTAATGCAAAGATTTCGCATATGAACGTTGCATACAGATTTGGAGGCAACAAATATTTAAATTTAAACATATCAAAATCGGACAGAGTTCGGACCGAACTCGATTTGAGTTCTGTCTCGGAAAATATTGAACATTTGTCAAATTCTGTTGCAAAAATGAAATTAAACTTTTTGGTGGATAGAATATGAATAGGTAGGCATTATAGAAAAGTGGACTACGATTAACCTAAGCCAATATTACCTAGTCGATCTTACAATTTAAATCCTAGACTCAATAAAGATAAAATACATAACAAATTATAAAATGACTCGGACTGGATTCCAATGAGAGTAAGCTTCAGATTGATGATTTATGTGCTTGATGATACAGTAGTACGCTTGTTGATATTGATTTCACACGTCCTGAAATGATTAGCAGCAGTTCGTATATTTTGTGCATTGACTTAAGTTCATGTCGATTATTAAAATCGGGTGTGACCATGGAATGGGCCAACAAAATCTCCCAGATTGTTGAATTATGTACCTTCAGGTACCACTAAACTTACTCTTTGACAGCTCCGAGTGGATTCATACCTCATCTTCTGGTCATATCTCTGAACTTCCACCCTAAATGCTTTTTTCACCAGAGTTTGCCTCAAAATCTATTACTCACACCACCAGTGCACAAAAAGGGTAATAGGTCCACAAAATTTCCCAACAGGAAAAACAACCACGTCTATATTACCTCTGAGTTGTTTTTCCGTCCATCACAAACAAACCACCCAATACATAGAACTTTCACGTTGATAGCACCTCTGGGTTATTCTGTGTATCACCATTAGGCCTACTCCTACCACGTCCTCATTACCTCTGAGTATGGAGGCTCTACTTTAGACCCATATTTACCACGTCCTCATTATCTCTGAGTAAATATGTTGGTCTTCTCTCCACTTATTATCAATACTCGCATCGCCAGTACACAAAAAGGTAATTAGTCCATAAAAGTTATCCTAATCTATTACTCGCACCATCGGTGTACCAAAGAGTAGTAGGTCCACAAAATATCATCCAAATCTAGTTGTTTGTATTTCCAGATGCACAAAAGGGTAATAGGACCACAAAAAATCCTCCAGTGGAATGTCCTTTATCAAACACAAATGTTGTATTAGGCCCTCTAGTACAAGCACCACAAGATTCCACAAATAAAGAATAGAGTGAACGTATTCTGCTTATTAAAAGTTAGTTACATTCATAGGACTATACCTCCAGTAAAAGATTTTACTGGTGTCCAAAGGAAGCAAAACATGAACTACAGGTAAAGACAGACAGAAACACAATGACCAATACGAACGCTTATTTGTCATATTCCTAGAAATAGCAATTACATGGCATCTATGGATCCCTACAGTCAAGAATCAGAGTTGCGTTGAGGCATATACCATTCTCTCAGCCTTTTCTCATACGAAAGATCTATTTGATTAAGGTTTTCGGCGAGAGCTGGAGGTTCAGAACTCCCAGTGCTGCTACCCTCAGACTTGGGTTCCTCCTTCATATCAGCCTCAATCTTGGGAGTAATTCCTACCCCGGTAGATGCCAGCTCTTCTTTTACCTCAACTTTTGGTATTACCTCCTTTTTAACAAACGGTAACTCTTGTTTGATGAAAGAGGACAGCATCTCCTCCTTCACAATGGTCTCAGCCTTCGGCACGGATACAACAAAAAAGAAAGAAGAAGATAGTCATATAAAAACAAAGGACTCATTTTTTAGCTATGCGGCCTAACAGAACTCATACGGCTCAGTCATGAGACACTTAGGCGGCTCAGTCATGAAGTGCTCATGCGGCTCAGTCATAAGGCACTTTTATATTTATGTAGCTCAGTCATGAAGTGCTCATGCGGCTCTATCATGAGGTACTTATGCGTCTCAGTTATGAAGTACTCATGTGGCTCAGTCATAAGGCACCTATACGGTTCATGCGGCCCAGTCATGAAGTGCTCGTGAGGCTCAGTCATGAGGCACTTATGCTGCTCAGTCATGAAGTGTTTATACAGATCAGTCTTGGGGCACTTATGCGGTTCAAGTTCGAATGAGCAGTGCTTATGCGGCTCAGCCCATGTGGGCCTATCATACAGAACACATACGGTCCAAATGAGATAGGGCATGCATCGACCAGGCTTAAAGCACAGAGGCAATATATAATAGGCCCGCGCATAAAATATACGATATGGCCATTCAAAATTTTAGTCGTCTTTCCACTATCCTTACCCTTGATAGGGAGTTGCACGTCGGGATGAATGGAAGGAAAGTCTGCCGCACTCGACGGAGAGAAGCCCTTCCTTTTTGGCCGCAGCACCAGTCGACTTGGATGTTTTTTTAGTCATGGCTAAATTGAGACAGAAAGATGAAGACGAAGGAGAAGAAGGTGAAAAAGAAAAATCTCTCTCCGAATGACCCCTATTTATAGAGTTTTTGGAGAGTGCCTCTTCGACTCTCGAGATCATTAAAGATAATGATGACGTTTTGGGATCTTATCCCTAGTAACCGTCGACTTTATCTCGAAAAGTGCCTCTTCGATTCTCGAGATCATTAAAGATAATGACGACGTTTGGAGACTTTATCCCGGGTAACCTTCGGCTTTATCTTAAAAATAAATCCACAACCGAATCAAGAAATTAAATGCAACAGTGACAGCTGGTAGGCTGGATAGGGCCTCTCCGCGGCTCAAGATTTTCCTGCGACTTAAGATCCCTCTGCGGCTCGAAGTCTCTCTGCGGCTCAAGACCTTCCTGCGACTAAAGGCCTCTCCTGACTTGAAGACTCCCTGCAGCTTGACATATCTCCATGTGAGACTCGTCTCACAGTATCGGTATTTATATACGGATACGTATTTTGTATTGTATATCGTATTTTTTCAATTTTTCGAACGCTTTAAAATTTTCTCAAATTATAGATTTTCTCCTTGGCTGGCATACCGACGGTGTACTGGAGTATACCGACGACATACCGCTTGGTTAGATTTTCCACATTTTAGATATTTTTGATTTTAGATATTTTTGTAAATAGTGTTTCCGATATTTTCATGAATAGTATTTTAGATATTTTAATAAATAGTGTTTAGATATTTTCGTGAATAGTGTAGATGCATTCTATTATCCAATAGACAATTGGTTTTCTTTCAATGGCTAGGATTGATCTAGAATATGACATGGATCACGATCCAACGGTCATGATTAATTCACCCCTTCTATATATATCCATTGAGTTTCTCTCTCCTCCCTCTTTTCTTTTCTTCTCCATTTCCTTTTCCCTCTTCCTCAAGCCTAGGAAAGCTTGGCCTTGAGGCCTAGAGTATGGTTTTGGAACCCCTCTTGGTGGTGGAGTAGAAGATTAGGCTTGGTTGCTAAAACCTAGGCAAGTACATCTTGCTCAAAAGTGACATGACCATACTTTACTTTTGTTTTCCATAGAAACTAAAGTTTTATTGGCCTATAATATTCTTCTTTAAATTGTTAACATCTTTAGTATATAGCACTTTTGGTTTTGTTCGACAGTATTGCGTATATCTGAGTTTATAGATATAATTTTCGAGTATTTTGAGGTGTTGATCTATCAAATGTTTTAATTTGTGAAAACCAATACTTCATTTTGTAGGAAATTTAATTCTATTCAATTTTGACTTTTGAAAATCCAAATTTTGATTTATAATGAAGTTTTTATTGCCGAAACAAGTTTTGGCAAAAATCTGGATTTTGTTGCTGTTTGGAAAAATGGTATACCGACGGTATGCCGTAGTATACCGACGGTATACCAATTTTTGTACCAGAAACTTTCTGTCTTTAGGCCGGAATACCGTCGTATGCCGCCGGTATGCCATTTTATGTCGTTTTAGGCTGTTTTTGCCCATTTTTGCCTATTTTTGTCCGTTTTTGATACTTTCTCAATTGTAATGGACTCTTAACATGATTAGATGACCTTGGATAGTTAGAGAATGATTATACATCCTATATACATGACACATGCTTATGTTTATGTATTGTTCTATGTCAAGATTATAGATAGTGGCCTGTCATGGTGCACTCCAGATTACTGTATATGTCTTACTCGATTTAGTGGCTCATAGTAGCGCACTCATGTACCAATTTTCTCGATTGAATTCTAGTTTGAGATTTGATTTTTGATTGACTTCTAAATTGAGACTGAATGCATGTTCTTTATTGATACCGTGGATTTAACTTGTTATATGTCTAATATATTTGCATCTTGGCAATGGACAATCGAGTGTGAGTATTGTCTATTGTATCGCGCGTAATGTGTATTAAGAACATTTGCCAGAGATATCTCACAAATGACTTGTACCCATGGCTCGTCATTATAGGACGATTCTTGAGTGTCCACGACTTGAGAATTGAAAATAAATGTTATAGGTAATTGACTAGTGAACTCATATAGATCATTGGGAGGGGAGGACACTTCATGCTACCGCATATTCGGATCGCTATGGGCCCCCACAGTGGCAAGGATAACCCCGATTGGCGTGGGCCCTGTCCACTATTGATTGAGTAGATGTTTATCTACAACTGATATGTTATTGAGTAGATGTTGTTTATCTACTATTGATATGTTTCATTTTTGAGTAGATGTTTATCTACTATTGATTGAGATTGTTTGGTTGATTGTATTTCTTTTCTTCTACCGTCGTCGTCCCCTTGGCCATCCGAGTTACTGCAGCGTAGGTGGTAGTAAAGTTTCTCAACTTGCATACTAGTAATTAGGATTGTGATAACCCTAGCTAGTTAATGATATCAAGCCGTAGTCAATGATTGGTCGTGCATATTTGATTTTGTGTTACCTTATATGCTCTTGTGTCGGTGAGTGGCCAGAGCTAAGTTCTGCTAGGAAAAAGATCTGTAACCCCGGTCCTTGTTTGGTTTAAGGGTTATAGCTCCGATTTCTAGTAGTTCCTAAATCCCTTGTTGCTCATCGGATTATTTTGCTCCATAGCTATATTGTTCAGTATTTCCATTCAGTCATTTATATTCTTAAGATACGTGCATTGGTACCGTACTACTCTCGACCCGCATTTATTTACTTCTGTCATTATGTTATTGTGTTATTGTTGGATTTTGTCATGCACCTCGAGCTTCCTTATGGTACTTGCTATTTGGGGCCTGACCCCACTGGTTTTGTTTGGCCAGATTTACCGCTGGAGCCCGAGGATTCTCCCTACCTTTCTCTGGATGACCCGCCGCCGGCTTAGATCTGTGGTTGTTCCTCCTCGCGAGTGGGTTCCCTCTTCTTACCACATACGATTTATTTTATTTTGGTGGTGTTAGCTAGGGCATGTGTTAGCCCTATTATTTTGAGACTTTCTCAGACTTCGGTCAACATGATGTATTATATTAGATCTAAACTGATATATTGATCATGTATATTGGTACTTTGCTAGTATAGAATTTTGTATTCACTAGCTTCATGATCATATATGATATAGTATTTTGGGATGCCTCTTTACTTTTATGTGTGATATACTCTTGATATTTTGTTGTTGATGGATTGAGATAGCATTTGTTCGACCATAGGAGTCGTCAGTAGCATGCTAGAGTCCACCCACTAGTCTTCAAGACAACTTTGATCGTATATTAGGGTACTGGCGTACTCTAATACACGTAGCTGGCTTTGTTTCGCCCCTACTTTCCAGTATTCTGGTTCTGGGGCGTGACACTCCATGCTTCTTATTCAAAGTATTTCAAATTTACAATTTGAAAACTTTGAATGGGATCTTGTAGAAGCATAGAAAATATAGGGTTCATGTTGATCACAATTTACAACATATGTACTTTGGGCCAAACTGGTCCGCATAAAGGAGAGCTGCATGACAGATTCAACACCCTATGCGGCCCGTCGACAACGAGACTGATTTAAGCCGCAGAAGAAAGATATACGACCAAGTTGATCAGTTCGTCTGATAAATATGACAAAATATGTCAAAACTGACAAAAATGACAGTTCTGACACTCTAACAAAAAAGATAAGACATGAGCACACAAAATATTATTCATACGTTTTCATGCAGCCATAAGTAGTGTCACCCAAGCCGCATGAACCTTATGCGGCTCAAACATATGTAGCCCCAAAGTCTCCAACTTCATACGGCCAAGGGTGACTGTAACCCAAGCCGCATGATCTTTATGCGGCCTAAAATATAGAATCTATGCGGCTTAAAAGTCCTTAAGATATATGCGGACTAAGGAAGATTGTGACTTAAGCCTCATGAGTCTCATGCGGCCCAACATGGTCAAAAACTGAGAGACTCATGCGGCTCAAAATGATTCTTATCCTACGATAGGACACGTGGCAGGCTGACCAAGTCTCAACCAACCATATTTGCTGCAACAAAATCCTAACAAATCGACAGCTGGCGGCCATAGAATGGGTCTTCACATGCTGATTAGCCACGTGGCCACAGGCCATCTATGCGGCTCAAAATACATACCACTATAAATAGCAGGGTGCCATACCCCTGCAAAAGGCTGGCAACCTTCAAAAGGCAATTTCTTCAAGAGCTAAAGACTACGCTGGATAGTCCATGGAGTAAGGCAGAGTTGATACACTTTTCCGAGCCTCCACCGCCACCCCCCCAGAATAAAAAACTAAACAATTCTACTTAGATTATTTTCTAGGATTTCTTTCTAGGCTCTTCTTTGTACAAGCAAGTTTGCAATCAATTTCAGTATTTTTGTAATACCTATCTTTGATATTTAATGGCAAATAAACCCAATTCTTGCATTGAGATGGGTTATATGGACTTTAGGAGGAACAAAGGAGTAGATAAGACTCATAACTATTCGGGTTGAGAAGAGAAAAATGATTCGCCAAATTTTATACATGAATGTTGAGGATTGTTTCTTGGTTATATTCAAGAAACTTCAAATTTGGACAAATATAGTACGTTGGGGTTTGAGGGTTTGATGAAGTAGGTTTGATAAATAAACGAAAAGCCACAAAAGAATTCAGAGAAACAAAACAAGGGTTGCATAACCAGACTAGAAATGATTTGTAAACAAGGATTATAATTTTTGAAGATTGAGGGATGGTATTATGTGGATTTGTGACAAAAATATATATTAAAGAGAAGTTTTATATAATTTTAAGGAGGTTTTGTAGCCGGGATAATAGCACGAGATACAATTAATCCAAAAAGAAGAAATTTTCAAATAATTGAGACAAAAGTTGTAGAAGGATTATAATGATGAATTTGTAGTATTGATGACTAAGTAGTGGATTATGATTACTTCGAGGATTTGGCAAAACCGAGGGAGCCATACAAGACTTGGATCAATTATTGATACATGGGATTTAATGAACAATAGTGAAATATGGATTCAAGATTTCCACGTGGTTCCTAACAATATAATTTTCTTGAAGGATGATTCAAAAAAAATACTTTTATGATCTCATTCTTAAAGAAGTTAACATTATTTTGATGATTAGAATGAAAAAGTTGATATCAGAAGACTCCAACGAATTTACTGAATGGAATCGTGGAAATACTTAAAAGTCTAAATATAGTAGAGTAAATGATGATATCGCGGATGAAATACTAATAAGAAATATTGAGGGACCAAGGCTAAATCATCAAATTCGTGGACAATTGATAACCAAATATGTGAGTCATAAGAAACGAGAAGGTATGATGAGTAAATGTGTGGTTATCTGAACAAAAATAAACACCTTGGAGGTTAGAATTTTTGATTCACTGACTAAGGACACGTGCAAGAAAAGGGAAGGACAACGACTTCATTATGACTAAGTGAGCAAGAGCGAATTCCTATCACTATTTCCCTTCCTCTAGTTAGCACTATACTACTTGCTTCCATTAATTTGTCTCATATTTAAAAATCATGTTAGCTAAATCTGGATTATCTTTCTAATTTTATTATCTTCTTACCTTTGGGAAATAGCCGAGGGAACTGTCATAATCATCTAGATCTGAAAGAAAGGTATTTGTTATAATATAGTGATGATATATCTTTAGTCAGATAATGGTGTAAAGCCCCTAAATTTTACTATAGATTTTTTTGGTATTTGTACACGAGTATGAATACGTATATATGAAATATTTAATTATTTTTATACGAAGGTTTATTATTAGATTTTTATAAATATAGAAATAAATATTTTTGTTTGAAGATAATATAAGGTAAATATTTCCAATATTTGTTCCAGTATAAATATGTCGTCTTGAATTTGCCAAACTTAATATTTTTATTTTTATTATTAAAGAAATACTTTTTATTATACACAATTATAGGTACTAATTTTAAAAGTAATATTTTATAATAATTTGTACTATTTGTGTGCGATGTACATGAAAATAAATTCATGCATATTTTGTAAAACTTTGGTTTTAGAAAAATTATTTGGAATTTTTTTAAAAGTATTTTATATTAGTTGGAATTTTTTTTTCAATTTATAAAATGATATTTTAAATTTATTTGTTGTAATCTAAATTGGGAGTCGATTTTATTGGATTATTGTTTTAAATTAAAATGAGATTTATCTTGTTTTAAATTTGGATTAGATTTTATTTAAATATTTTTAAATAGATTTAAATTAATGTGAGATTTATCACGTGAGATTTAAATCGTTCCTAATCCTTATCTAATTAGGATTCCTCCTATGTATTTATAGGGATCATTTCCATTATTTTTCTCCATAAATTTTTCCACCACCATTGGGTGTGTACCTTGTCGGTGTCCATCCTCTTCGTGCCAGCCTGTATTAGCCTCGGGTCCGACCCTTTTTACTATCACAGTTCCTCTATTTTTCGTCCAAAATACCCAAAATTTGTTATAAAAATCAAGTTCAGCTGTAGCAACTTTGAACGGCCAAAACTCCCAACTTCGGACTCCATTTTATCTCTAGTTTTTTGTTTGAAACGTATTGAGGTTAGCTTCGATAATATAAAATTTATTTTACAAAATTCATAATATATTTTTCTTTAAAATTACTTGAGTGCCAGTTATCCAAAAATTGATGGGTCGCACAATTTTTGAGATTTTGGGAGACCCCGAAGTCGGTTTTGCGATCTGTTTAATATTTCCAAAAGTTGACATAATGATTTATAACATGCAATTTTTTTAGAAATTAATTTTAAAAGTTTAAATTTTATTTGGGCTAATGTATATTTATATTATTTTATGATATTTAAAATAAGCTTTTGAACAAAAAAAATTATTGTAATACTTTCTACCTAATTAAATTATTGTTTTTTTTCTCTAAAAAAGATATTCCAAGATTTTCAAAATGTTTTTATAAAAATTATTTTAACTAATAAAAGGGTAGTTTCTAAAATAAAACTTATTTTCAAGTATGTAGTTATCTAAAAATTTTGGGGTAATAAAATAGAGTTTTCAAGTATTATATATAATTTTCTAAAAATAGTATGTATATTACTTACACCAATCTCATCGATTATCAATTCTTGACCATGGCTAATTGTATTTTCTATTCTCTTGCAAAACTGGACTTTCTTATGTCGACCCTAACTAATTTGACTATTTTAGACATGATGGAATAGTTTGTCCCATCATCGGAGGCTATCTTATGAAGTTTTAACACCAAAGCCAATTTTGTGCTATCATGATCATCGTACCACACTAGGTGACACACTAGGAAAGTATACCTTGCCAGCTTGTATAGTATAGTTTATATGCATGTTCTCTACTTTCATGTTATTTCTTTATCCTCACACTCACTACACCAAAACATGCATTTTTGACAGACCAAAACTGTAGTAGATCACATTAAACAACAGTTTTGATCCGTCAGAGGGTTTACATCCTACACCAAAACATGCATTTACTAAAACTAATGAATTACTACCAAATAAATATTCTAAGATTAATTAAAATATTAAGATTAATTAGGATAATACGGGGGTTTACATCCTACCCAACTTAAAGGAATTTTGTCCTCGAAATTAGACAAGGGTAGGGGGATCGAATGCAATGCCATGCAATGCAAGAAGCTATAAAGACTATCATGTGCAAGACATATCTTGGTTGTCAAACAAATGCGGGTAGCGATTCCTAATGTCTTCTTCACGCTCCCAAGTAGACTCTCCTGGCGAGTGATGCTTCCATGCCACGCGAAACAACGGTATAGATTGATTTCGCAACACTTTCACTCGACGATCGAGGATACCTACCGGTTTCTCTTCATACGATAAACTCGGTCCAACTGTGATTTTTGAGTGATCAAGCACATGATTGATGTCTGCCACGTATCTCCTCAACTGAGATACATGGAACACGTCATGTACACCCTCTAGCGACGGTGGCAAGGCCAATCTATAAGAAACTTCCCCCATACGCTCCAAGATATCAAAATGGCCGATGTATCTTGGACTCAATTTGACACATCCGTCGAATCGAATAGTGCCTCTAGTGGGGGATATCTTCAAGAAAACATGGTCGCCTTCCTTGAACTCCAAAGATCGACGACGATTATCTGCCCACTACTTTTGACGATCCTGCGCTGCTCGCAGATGGTCATGTATCTTCTTAACCTTCTCCACTGTGCTCAACACCAACTTGGGAGCCAATATCTATCGTTCTCTTATGTCACTCCAACAGATAGGAGATCGACACTACATACCATATAACGCTTCAAACGGAGCCATCTGAATGCTCGCTTAATAGTTATTGTTGTAGAAAAACTCTACAAGATGAAGGTGGTCCTCCCATGATCCGCCAAAGTCAAGCATACACGCTCTCAAAATATCCTCTAGCATCTGTATAGTACGCTCTGACTGTCCGTCTGTCTACGGATGGTACACGGTGCTAAACTTCAAACGCGTACCCAAACTGTCTTACATACTCCTCCAAAAATGAGAGGTGAATCTCGAGTCACTATCCGACACGATGCTAACTGGTACACCGTGTAGCTTCACTATTTGCTTTATGTACATGTCCTCAAAAAATTTTGTGGACTGCCCCACTTTAAAAGGTAAGAAGTGGGCTGACTTGGTAAGTCTATCAATAATCACCCATATTGCATCTCGTCCACTAGGACTTCGTAAAAATCCAGTGACGAAGTCCATCGTAATGTGCTCCCACTTCCACTAGAGAATGGGTAGCGGCTGCAATAATACAACCGTCCTTTGGTGCTCGGCCTTCACTTATTGGCATACCAAACACTTGGCCACAAAACGAGCTATCTCTCGCTTCATTCCGTGCCACCAATAATACTTCCGTAAGTCCCAGTACATCTTAGTTCCTCCGAGATGTATAGAGTAAGCCGAACTTTATGCCTTCAATATTAACTCCTGTCGTAGCTCGCCATTGGAAACATAAATACGATCACCACATCGCAATGTCCCATCGGGATGAATCCTCAATCACGTCTGCTCTTCTGCTTCAGTCCTCTCTCTAAGTCGTCGAAATCTAGCATCAGTGGGCAATGCCTCGTTGATCCGATCTACTAATAATGATTGTACTTGGAGATTGGCTAATATGCCATCTACTCCAGGCAATACTATCTCAATACTAAGCTGCTGCAAGTCTCCAATCAACTCTCGCTGTGTAGTCAAGAAATGAGCCGTGGGCTTGCGGCTTAATGCGTCTACCACAACATTAGCCTTGCCCGGATGATAATGTAGCTCGATCTCGTAATCCTTCATCAGCTCCAACCAACGTCGTTGCCGCATATTCAACTCTTTTTGTGTAAACACGTACTTGAGATTCTTATGATCAGTGTAGATGTCAACTTTCTCGTCGTACAAGTAGTATCTACATAACTTCAAGGCAAAGATAACTGCTGCGAGCACTAGATCATAGGTTAGATAATTTTTCTCGTGCACCCTCAATTGTCTCGATGCGTATGTTGCTACATGACTGTCCTTCTTAGTTACATAAATTGGCAAAAATGCCCAAATAAATTTTATAAAAAATATAAACAATTTCTCTAAAATTCTAATTTTTAATATAACTATATTTAGTAGCAACAGGTACGAGCATGCACACATATACATTATATATACGTATATTTACTAAAACTAATGAATTACTACCAAATAAATATTCTAAAATTAATTAAAATACTAAGATTAACTGGGATAATACAGAGGTTTATATGAAAGCAGGATTGCGCTCTTTTGTTGACACTATGCTACACGATAAGGTCGCTCAGCTGTATTTTTCCTACACCGAAATGCCTTATACTTATTTATTTGGGTGGTTATTGCTACATCATTCCAGCTTGATGGACCCTGATATGGGTGAAGTTGGAGGTAACTTTATCCGACGTTATTCCAATGCTCGATAGAATATAAATGCACTTTCAGAATGTAGAAGAGCTTTGGACCGAGGATTTGGATGGAGATTTCAATGTGTCCCTCCTCCTCCAGGATATGAGAATTTTCCCCTATAACTCATGGATTTAGAAACGACATCTCTTGGTCAGTCTCCGACTATTTTTTGCATGGTTGAAGACAATCCGACCGTCTCACCTAGTATATTGATTTGTGGAAAAGTGTTTTCTAGAACCATATTTGCCAAGTCGATTCGCTCGGTAATTAGGATATGACCAATTGCATGTGAGGAATGCCACTACTTGCCTTCAGGCCAAGGGTTTCTTGATTGACGGCGCTACGGCTTGGAGATATTATAATGCCAGAGGCACCAATGTAATATTCTCCATGCCCTATAATCTTGCTCAGGGTTCGCATATGTTATACAAATACGCGAATTTCTATACTTCGGCAAACACTTTTTCCGAAAACTTTCATCTGGCCCACAATTTTGCCAGGGATAAGCGATCAAAAGCTGGAGTCCGTACTGCACAATTGTTCAGGGATACAGAAGATTGAGACCCTGCCGATGAACCTCTGGAAGCTTCTCTTATAGGCTTCTTAGATGAAATAAATGATCCGTTGGACGTATCATTAAAAGTACAAAAGGAAAAGTCTCCTGCCAAGGGGCTTAAGAAAAGAAAGACTGGAGATTCATCTGTTCCTTGACATCATGATGATCTTCCTTCACCTAAGGCTCTAGGGAAGAAAAAGACGAAGACCACTTTCGTCATTAGTGAATAGCCTACTACCAGGACAACTCGGTCCCAGTAGAAGCAATGCATACTGGGGCATCCCCTGGGGAAGGAGAGATAACTCCTTCTTCGATTCCAAAACAGAGTGGAGTCGCCCGAGAAAAAATACTCAGAATGCGAGACGACCTTGATGAGGTCGAAGAAGAACCTGTAGCACCTCTACTACGGAAGGCCAGAAGTAAATTGTTGTTGACTCGAGCAGAACGTAAAACAATTGACGCTTCCTCTATTCCTTCCAGACCAAAGGAATCTGATATATCATTACCCTCGCAGAAGGATTTACCATCTCAAAAAGGTAATTTCTATACTTTTAAGCATAATTTAAGATATTAATGATATATATTGATATTATTCTTTTTCATCTACAGAGACTACTGTAATTAATATTCCAGTCTCAGTTACTACTGAGAAATTTCAGGATATCGAGTTGTGCGGACGACTGTTTCCGTAACTGCACTGGCTGCAGCAGGAGTAACACTGTCATTCCCGACTCCAAATGTCCTAGAGGTTATATCCCCCGAAGAGGAGTTGCCTCTTATAGAATCTCATGCTGGGGTTACCAATCTTCCGACTGTCAAACACCTACACGTTCTCAAGAAGATCGAGAAATGATAGACGCCCTCCTAGATTGTGACTATGGCGACGTATCAATAGGAGATAATTTCACAAGTGTTGCTGAAGAAGAACCAGTTTCAGTAGATATCCCACTGATACCGACTAAAGTAGGCCATATAACTGTTGAGGGTGAAGAACACCCCGTTGTTGATAAGAGGCATCCAAGCCCAAAACTTATGAGCCTGAAAATAACGAAGATTATACAACGACTGTAAACCCCCTAAATTTCTACTTTAAATTTTTAAATAAATTGAGTATTTAAAATTTTTACTTGGTATTTGTACGTCGCATAGTCGTATTATATGTCGCGTATGAACTCAATATTTTCATATGCCTCGTCGAGTGCGAATATGTGCGAGGTACATATTTTTGTAAAAATATTTTATTTTAGAAGCTTGAATTTTTAAATAATAAATATTTATTTTCGATTACTTAAAGTTGTAAAATGCGTCGCATTTGGAATTCCCAAAACTTTCTTTTACATCATGGAAGTTTATATAAATAGTAATTTAAAAATAAGGTTTATGCAAATGTTTATTTTATACAAAACATATAAATTTACTCTATTTTCAAAATTTATTTCATATTAATATTTTATTATCCAAAAAACAATTTTAAAATATTATTTTGGTTTAAATTTAATTAATTATGATAAATTATATTGGAAAAGCTTTTATTTTAAATGGAGTTTAAATTTAATGGAGAGTTATCTATGATTTAAATTTGGATTGGAACGATTTCAAGTTTAAGTCAAATTTAAATTAATATGATATTATCTATGGGGGAATTTGAATCCTCCCAATCCTTATCCTAATGGAAATTCCCACATCCGATAAAGGGAGAGGTACTCCTCCATAATTCTCTACCACAACCACAATTTCCATCCATACAGTGGATCGTGTCCGTGCCTTCCCTCTCCACTACGAGTTTCTTACACAAATACATCGATAGGTCTGTTCCGGGTTCGACAGATCCGAACCTCCATCTTGTCGGACATACCCGACACGACTCATCCAAATCTGACCCTAAACCTATTGCCGCCTGCATACACTCGCCCTTATCGCAGCCTTCCCGAACACACGTCCACCAACACCAACCTCGCTCCTCCTTGCTTGCCATCACCTCCACAACCATCCGCAGCCGCCGCGGCCATCACCGGGTTCGCCGCCCTAGCCCAACCGGACCACAGCATCATCGTCACCACCGTATCGGCCAAAGCCGGCAATACCACTGCCTCGGCAACCATAACCACCTCTGGCCCGTAGCCAACCCCGATTCCCTCCTCGACCAACTCCAGCAATCACCACTAGATAAGTCAACAAAAATGGAAACCCTCACCTGTACTCCCGCCGGTGCCACACACCTCGTCGCGTTCGGCAAACTTTTCCCTGGCCTAGCCTCACGCCGATACTGCACCTCCCCATTGAGCTCGAGCCACCTAGCCGCCACTCATGAGTCACCCTCGCCATGCTTAGTGGAGTGCCACCGTCTGTGCGCCGCAACCTTGCGCTGGTCGAACCCCCTTCACCGCCGCCCTCCGGAAACCCACTTTACCGCCGCCCCAGCCGGAAAACCCCTTCGCCGCCGCATTCCGGAAACCCCAGCGCCATCGCCGGCAGGCCGACGCCTCAGCCGCTGCGGCATCCTCCCGAACCACCGTCGCCTCATGTGCGGCCAGAGCCACCGCCGCGGTGGAACCCCATCTGCGGGAGCTCCGCTCCGTCGCCCCCTTCCGGCGCCGTACTCCTCCGTTCGTCCGCAAGGACGCCCCGGGCGATCATCACCCTTGCCGTACGGAGATCCACCGCCGCCTCTTTGCTCCACGCCGATGCCCCGCCATGTGCGCCACCGCGCGCAGGACCTCCTCCGGCGCCTCGACTCCTTTCCGTCGACCCCTCCGAGCCGCCTCCACTCGGCCGCCGTGCCACCAGGATCTTTCCGCCCCTCTCGTGTTCTCGACGCCGATCCGCTCCGCTAGCGCACCGACCGCCGCGTCGCTCTCCCGCCGGCGAGAACCCCTAGGTAAACCCCTACCGAACCTCACTCTCTCTCCATCCCCTTTCTTACTTGCTATAAAAAAATAAAAATAAGCGGGAACAGCACATATGCTACTACTATTATTATTTTACTATTATTATTATAATTATTATTATTATTGTTATCATTTTATTATTATTATTATTATTATTATTATTATTATTATTATTATTATTTCTATTGAAATTGCTATTTGTTTCTTTCGACTATTCTATTTTATTATTATTATTATTATTAATGAAACTAGCATTTTAAAAAAATGATTAACAATGCTAATATTATTAGTGTTTTCTTTCCTGATAATATAGTTGTACTTTTATGAGAAGGTACATATATAAATATATATAAGTTGTACTAGTAGTATTTTGAGATTTATATTTCTGCTATCAAAATAAGACACTGGGGTTTGACCCTATACATAATTTTAAACCAGATTTCAAAGCATAATTATATTTCCATCTAAAAAAGTATCGTAGCACTTTTACTCGATTCAAATGATTTTAAAGTATTATCTGTAAATGTTTTGATTTATAAAAAAAATATAGTTTCAAAAATTGTGATATATATAAATTATTTTTAAATAATAATTGCTAAAATTATTTTGAATGATAAAAATATATTTTCAAGTAGTATAAATATTTCTAAGGTAGTTTTCCTTCACCCCAAATTTCTCGATTATCAATCTTGACCATGACCAAATCCAAATTCCTCGCAACTTCAGACCACTGCCCATCAATCACGGCTATTGGACACCTCGGGACTTGTTAGAACATTGCACCCACTAGACGATACGCCAGGCAAGACACCTTGCCTTTACTGTTTAAATTTTTGCTCAATATCATGCATGCTTTTTCTCATTTTTTTAGTAAATAAAATGTTGTTCTTTCAAAACTATATATAGATGTAAATTACTATATTTTATACAATTGACTTAGAGTTAAGGGACCACCGTATGTTTAGTTCATCTCCTAAACTATCACGATGTGCCACGGATTGTGTGTGAGTTGTGAGTCGTATACAGATGCGGACTTGTGTGCTGACTGATCATTGGTGCGTACAGGCCGTGCGTTAGGATATAACTGCTAATAGATTTGTGTAGAAGACTTGGCAGTTATTAAGGATTAAACAATGTCGTAGAGACGACGCATATATAGTATCATTGGGGGGAGGAGACAGTTATTAGTGTAGGGGCTACATGTTCAGTACACACATAGATTTGGGCCGATAGTATCTCGTATGAGCGCTACTTACTGCCCCGGGGCCAATAGTTATCGTATGAGAGCTACTTTCTGCCCATGGTCGATAGTCTCTCTTATGAGCGCTACCTACTACCACTCTCTCTCCATCTCTGCTGAACACCTAAGCTCTTGCATAGAATGTTGTCTTCTAAAGTGCATTCCACATAGAATGGTTAGGAACCTTTACTCATGCATACTTTTCTGTTGAGCTTTATTATTCAGTTTATTGGCATGATATTATGTGTCTTATTACGTCCCTCTGAGGACCTGGTGATCTCTCCAGGTGTGTATTTTCGTGATTCTTGCAGGTGCGCTAGCTAAGGCCATTCGTTCCTTCGTGATGATTGCTCTTGGACTCGTCACTTGCTCTCGCTTGCTCAATTCTTTCCTTGTATATTTTTTTCATATTTAAATTATTTCGTAGTAGATTTTTCTCCGTCCAACTATTGTGTATATGACAAACTCAAAGTTGCTTTTATATCATTATTTAGATTCGTGGATGAGATTTAGTGTCTTGGCTTTCTATATTTACAGCTTATGTATACATACGAGCTGCATATTTACTCGTATGTATACAGCTGGCATGATACGTTTCTAGTCCTACTATTTTGGGACTGGAGCGTTACATGTTTTTGTGGTGGCCCATTTAGGTCAAGTTTGCCGTTTCGGTTACACTACTGTACCAAACGGACCTGCAATATAGGATTAGAGTCTAGAATCTCATCCACCTACTTGACACCCTTTCTTGACTCCAAATTTTGAACTCTCGTTCGACCTCCTTGATTTGCATCTTGCTTGAGCTCTTCCTACCGTAATCCTTATTTCCATACTTGATAGGAAGATGACTACACTAGTATATGCTCATAGGTTAAACACATGGCTGAAGGATTTCATTGACCATTAATAAGCATTGAGAGTTTAATTGAGTCATAAAGGTATTATTTTCCTAGAAATATGATCTTAAGGATTAGTTAATTATAAGTTGGATAGTAGCATATTACCACCTTCAAAGGATAGTGAGAATATTATTTTGTCATGACAAGGTGGTATGCACAAGAGGATAGCCGGAGCGAGAAAACAATTTTTAATTTACGAATTTTTTGAAATGGTGAAATAGTTATGATTTATTAGGAATATAAAATCGATTGAGAAATAACTTAAGTTTTTATATTGCGACGCATGATTTACGGTTAACTTTAAAAGTTTGGATTGTAATATTATAAAGTTTATCGTGAGATTATTTAAGAGGTTTTAATTATGATATTTTTGACAACTAGGGAAGACGAAAGTTTAGTTTGAGAGAGCGTGAGGTTTTAAATTGAGTCGTACGATTTAGAAGTTTATTTAATTTTGAGTTGAAGAAATGATGGTAATTTTTTTTAATATTTGGAGGATATGAAAGCGACTTTGAAGGTAAAATTCAAAATTTTAAATTGTGTCATATGATCTATGATTTAAAAAGTTAATTAGATTTCAAGTTTAAAGCCTTGATTATAGATATTTAAATTTTGGTAAAAAAAGGGGATTTAATTTGAGTTACATGATTTATGATTGATGAAATGGGCTAAGAGTTTATCTCGAGGTACATTTGAGAATTGGAAAATTTTAAAAGTGATGGCTTATTATGAAAGTTTAGTGGTGTCGTATTAGATATGATGAAGGATATTTGGAATTTATTTAAAGAAAATTAAACTTTAAGTTATGATTAAATACTTGATGGAGTATCTTGAGATTTTATTTTAAAAAAGTTAAGGAACTTGAAATTTGAAATTTGATCATATATTGGTAGAGGACCAAGAAGCAAGCAAGTCACCCTAATGGGATACAAGTATTCCTCATTAATTGCCATGATAGTTGTGTGTACTCGAGTGTAGTTAAGTCATCTGCCAAACTATGTGAAGATATCTCAATCTTGACTCACTCGACATTCCCTCAAACCTTGATTTTATCGTAACTTTCTAACCATTTGAAACTTGAGAAATGATTAGATTGTTCCTAAATCATACTCCATCTAAGTGGCTATCATATCTTTAGAAACTGTATTTCTAACTTATTTTACCTTGATTTACTAGAATCTGAATTATCTTATTTCGTTCTTTAACTTGGTCATTTATTTGTGCGTTAATCATTATCTCATGAACTCCCACTTTCTATTTTAATTTCTTTTGTGTCCTTTATCGTGACTTGGGTGTTTGGAGCACAACACAAGACTTTTTCTTCCAACAAATTCTATATGTAAAACCTAGACGAGCCCACCTTCATGTAGGTATATCACGTGCCACTAAAACACGTCTTCTTGTATTCTATTTTTATGATATGACTTTTGGGCCATAAAGACTAAATTGTGACCTTTACCATGATATCGATATATTTATCGACCATGGATCTCGACTAAATTCTTTCCACCCGATATGTGACGATGTACTACTTGATTTCCTTTAATGCTTAAATTTGTGCCTTACCTTGATTACTTAACTCATTATCCCATCACACTACTAGTTTAACTCTTGTAAGTTGGGTAGAATACCTCACGACCTAACCAACATTTTGTGGACCACATTGATAGGTTTTGGACCATAGAATTCAGTGGACCCTAACTTATCTAGTCAACCAAGCCGGCTGTATAGGCCCAAACTTTGGGCAAGACTTGATTTTTTAAATAATCTTGGACTATTTAATTCTCCTTTATCATGGTTCCTTACTTTGACTATTTTTAATGCTAACTTAGCATAAATTTTGCAAGCTTATTTTCTTATCAAGCTTGATCATGACATATCTTATTGGGTCGCTCCCACTAACATACTGTCTAATCAGAACCGGTGCATGACGGTCTGATCAACCTATTGTACTTTGGTTCATCTTTCATATATCATTCTACATAGATGGAGACATAGTAAACTTGCCCGTAGAGTCTCCTCAGCGATTAACTTGGCAATTCTCTTGGAATTATACAACCGCCTTTGAATCACATATTGGCATACGAAAACATCTCCTTTGGACTCTTGTTGGCTTTCGTCTTTTAACTATTCTTGACAAAGCTTATGATTGAGAGATAGACCAAACCATTCTCCTATGACCATGATATTTGTATATACTTGGGGATAGTTAACCACTGACAAACCAATATAACTATCCCCGTCTTGAGCTACTTGCCTTTTTCCTCAACCCTAGATTCAACTTTCATGACCTTTTTGAAATTTGAAGATGATTCAACTTTAAACCTAGACGACCCTACTCTATCGAGGAACCATAATTTTTGCGTCCTCAAATTATTCCTTTTGATTACTCCATTCCTTACTATACTCTGAATTCATGCAATCCTTGCCATAGTTAGCGATCCTCGATCAATATCATACCTATGAATTATCTTTCTTTCACCGTTATTGAAATCACGAATTAAAATGTCGTTCTCGTCTAATGATTAAAAGTACTTCCTTATCAACATACTGGTGTACCCTCCATACCCTCGTTACTTCTAAAATTTTGAGGACGAAATTCTTATAAGTTGGGTAGGATGTAAACCCCCTAAATTTCTACTTTAAATTTTTATATAAATTGTGTATTTAAAATTTTTACTTGGTATTTGTACGTCGCATAGTCGTATTATACGTCGCATATAAACTCAATATTTTCATATGCCTCGTCGAGTGCGAATATATGCGAGGTACATATTTTTGTAAAAATATTTTATTTTAGAAGCTTAAATTTTCAAATAATAAATATTTATTTTTGATTACTTAAAGTTGTAAGATGCGTCGCATTTGGAATTCCCAAAACTTTATTTTATATCATGGAAGTTTATATAAATAGTAATTTTAAAATAAGGTTTATGCAAATGTTTATTTTATACAAAACATATAAATTTATTCTATTTTTGAAATTTATTTAATATTAATATTTTATTATCCAAAAAACTATTTTAAAATATTGTTTTAGTTTAAATTTAATTAATTATGATAAATTATATTGGAAAAGCTTTTATTTTAATTGGAGTTTAAATTTAATAGAGAGTTATCTATGATTTAAATTTGGATTGGAACGATTTCAAGTTTAAGTCAAATTTAAATTAATATGATATTATCTATGGAGGAATTTGAATCCTTCCAATCCTTATCCTAATAGAAATTCCCACCTCCTATAAAGGGAGAGGTATTACTCCATAATTCTCTACCACAACCACAATTTCCATCCAAATAGTACATCGTGTCCGTGCCTT
Organism: Iris pallida; assembly: GCA_029216955.1. Lineage (NCBI taxonomy): Eukaryota > Viridiplantae > Streptophyta > Magnoliopsida > Asparagales > Iridaceae > Iris > Iris pallida. Next base: position 17,813,916 of record JANAVB010028000.1, on the reverse strand, counting down.
CCCTCTCCACTATGAGTTTCTTACACAAATACATCGATAGCTCTGTTCCGGGTCCGACAGATCCGAACCTCCATCGTATCGGACATATCCGACACGACTCATCCAAATCTGACCCTAAACCTGTTGCCGCCTGCATACACTCAGTCCTCACTACAGCCTTCCCGAATACACGTCCACCACCACCAACCTCGCTCCTCCTCGCCTGCCATCACCTCCACAACCATCCGCAGCCGCCGCAGCCATCACCGGGTTCTTCGCCCCCGCCCAACCGGACCACAGCATCATCGTCACCACCCTATCGGCCAAAGCCGGCAGGACCACTGCCTCGGCAACTATAACCACCTCTGGCTCGTAGCCAACCTTGATTCCCTCCTTGACCAACTCCAGCAATCACCACCAAATAAGTCAACAAAAATGGAAACCCTCACCTGTACTCCTGTCGGTGCCACATGTTGGCCCATTGGTCATATGGTCAACCTGATTTTAATAATTGATCAAACTCTGTCACGATATACGAAGCTAGTCAGTATATATCGGACTCTTGGACATGAACAAGAACAACTATCTACACAGTTCAAGACCGAAGCTATGTTTGCCTGCTCGAGTCTGTAATTCCTTATACAATATATTTTTTATTTTATTTGAGTCTAGAAATATGTTGTACACCGAGTCGTACTGGCAAATAGGCTACCCTTAAATGAGTTCAAAATGTTTTTAAAATGACCTCTCAAAAAGGTTTACAAAAAGGTTTTCAAAAAGGTTTTCAAAAATCACCAAAAAGCTTTTTAAAACCCTAACTAAACCCTGACAGAACTCGGGCCGAGTTCGGCCAGAGTTCGGCCCGAGTTCGGTTGGTGGCCGTTGTGATTTTGAATCCTTGTTACTTGGTCCTCCTGCAGTTGCGGATTTGACCGAGATTTGCTCATAGAGTTCTGCCCGAATTCTGCCTGAATTCTGTCAGAAGTCTGCCTTTGGAACACCTATAAATAGAGAAGAATTCGATCATTTCAACTCACTCATTCACTTTCAATCTTCTCTCTATCTAAAGCATTCAGTTTTCCAAAGAGTTTTCTTGAGCTTTAAATTTCAGATCCCAAGCCAATTACAATCCTCTAGTCGATTTGCCAGTGCGGTATGGTCTAGAAGTTTCTGAGAGATTGTAATCAGAAGGCTTGATAGAAGAATACCTTTTCAAATTGAAGTTGGACGAGTTCTTCGTATCAAAGCTCGCGTTGTAGAAGTTGCAAGGACTTCGTAAGAAAACTTGCGGTTTTTCCAATAGTGGATTCAACTGGTAGCAAGAGTTCTACCGACTGGATTAGTCCTCAACAGAGGGAAACCAGTATATATCGTTGTCTTTGCGTTTGCTCTCTTAACTCTGCCTTTACTTTATTTTAGTTGTGATTAATATTCTATGATTATGCTGCTAACATTTTTAATTAGCATTATTCCGCTGCCAACTCTATTCACCCCCCTCTAGAGTATTACGCTTTACTATTTCGTTCCTACAATTGGTATCAGAGCGGGTGTTACAGGTAAAGCAAGGTAACAGTGCAATTATTTATTTATTGTTATTTAGATCACAGTACTACACATGACATCTGTGAAATTTACAAGTGAAGGCCAGACCACAAACAGACTCCCACTGTTTGATGGTACAAATTATTCATATTGGAAAACACGGATGAGTTTCTTCTTGAAATCTCTTGACTTTGATTTATGGTCTATTATTCTTGATGGCTATCAAAAGCCACCTCGTATAACTGTCGATGGAGTATTGGTTGATAAACCCCATAGCAGTTATACAGAGGAGGAAAAAAAAAGGCCAGTCTTGACGCACGTGCTATTAACGCTCTATTTTGTGCTTTAGATAGAACTGAATTTAACAGGGTGTCTATCTGCACAACTGCTAATGGTGTATGGAAGCTACTTGAAGTTACACATGAAGGCACGACTCAAGTCAAGGAATCAAAGGTCAGCAGACTTACTCAAGAGTACGAGGCGTTCAAGATGAAGCCCAACGAAACAGTTACACAAATGTTCGAGAGATTCTTGGATATTGTAAATCCTTTGTCCTCCTTAGGCAAAGATTACAGTAACGATGAAAAGATTCGCAAACTCCTGCGAGCTCTCACCAAGAACTGGATTCCAAAGGCTATTGCTATTATTGAAGGAAACGACCTCACTACGTTGACACTCGAAGTACTCATGGGTAAGCTACTTACTCATGAACAGGAGCTACAAGATTTTGAAGAGCCTGCACCAAAGGAGAAGACGATCGCTTTCAAGGCTCAACACAGAAAAGCTGCTGAAGGTGATGTCACCCTCATTTCTCGTATTTCCCGTATTTCGTATTTATACTCGTATCTGGATTTTGGCATGTATTTTATTTTTCTCAGCTTGTAGAATTTCGGTATTTCTCGTATTTTGGGTTTTGGGCTTGGCCCGATTTTAATTGGTTTGGAATCGGTTTGGTTTGGTTTATGTGTTGGAACATCCTAGTTCTAAGCTCCACCCTCAAAACACCACAACACCCTCTTTATAACTCCACCAACCTCTTCTCTCTCTTTATAAACACCATTAATTTCCTTCTTATTCTTCTTCTTCTTCCTCCACGCAACTCCCCAACCCCTAGGCAAGTGCATCTTGCCACTACATGAGGACCCTCTTTTCTTTGTCCATTTGCTAGTTTAGGACATGGAGATCAACATTAGTTCTTGGGTTTTTATGATTTGGAGTCTCTGTTGATGTAGATCTAAGTTATTGCTATTTTCGAATTTTGTATGTTTTGATCCTTTTGTGTTGGTTTTCTTTGAGTTCTGATGTTTCCATGTGGAAGAGCTTTCAGTTTCACTCCAGTTGGTGCCTTGGAAATCCGGATTTGGAGTTCGGATGACCAAGTTATGAACTTTTAAAGTTTTGGTTTCAGCCATGTGTTCTTGCTGTTTGGAGAAGACAGTGAGCAGTATGCAGAGCTGTTTAGCTACGCACACTGAGCTACGTGCGCTCTTTAGCGCTGTGTACGTAGGCTTGGGTACGCTCCCTGTTGGAAGCGTGTCTCCCTTGAGCGTGCGTGACTTTTCACGCAGCTACTCCCTTGAGCGTGCGTGACTTTTCACGCAGCTGTTCCCTTGAGCGTGCGTGACTTTCACGCAGCTGCTCCCTTGAGCGTGCGTGACTTTTCACGCAGCTGCTCCCTTGAGCGTGCGTGACTTTTCACGCAGCTGCTCCCTTGAGCGTGCGTGACTTTCACGCAGCTGCTCCCTTGAGCGTGCGTGACTTTTCACGCAGCTGCTCCCTTGAGCGTGCGTGACTTTTCACTTACGCTGCTCCCTGTAGCGTGCGTAACTTTTTCACTCACGCTGCTCTCTCAGCGTGCGTGACTTTTCACCTACGCTGCCCTTTCTGCGTGCGTGACTTTTCGTACGCTGCTTTCCTGACCCCTTGTTTAACCCATTGACCCTTGGAGTTTTGGTTTATTTCCTTAAGCTTGACTTTTCTATGGCCCTGTATATTGATATTTTATTAGATATTTTACGCCAATTTTATATCCTTACGCCTTTTGTCATGAACTTGATTTTACTTATTATGTTTGGAATGACTATTGTACATGGCTCGGTATGACAAGGAACTAGCATAACACGACAGTGACCCATAGTGGTGCACTCCTGACATGACCGACCTGACATGATAGTGGCCCGTCGTGGCGCACTCCTGACAAGTACCCTGACATAATTTATTTTGATAACTTAACTTGACCTGTCTTGACACTGTTGTTTTCCATAAATAAATTCACTTTATTTATTTTGTATCTGAGAAAATTACAACTGTAGAAATCTAATCTAGAAGACGATTACTTTATCCCTTGGACGACGCGATGAAGAAAACTCGAACTTTGAAGAACTTGGACAGCAACTGGGCAATCTCTCTGTTCTCTCTGAAATTGACTGTCTCTCTGATGAAGATGAAGAAACTCTTTTTTATAGAGTTCAGGATAACTGTCCTTAAGCATACGCTCAGGTAGTTACTTGACGTGTGCATAACTGCAGGGACGCGTGGCGAATTTTGATGGAGACACATTAGCGTGCGGTTGAAAGTAGTGGAGCATGTTCAGGAGAGATTGATGGCCTGGATGCCACGTTGCATAACTTCTAGAGAAGTGGATAATTGGTACAGGACACGTGAGAACGTGTGTTGACTGTAATCCTGGATATGGTTGCTGTAATACGCTGCCTCGTTGAAGGAGAGTTATACGCTGACTTGGACAGCGTAGTGCCATAGGAAATCCATACGCTCGCTTTATGTGCAAGGAGTCATGTGAGGTCATACGCTCGCTTGTTTAGCAAGGAATCATGTGAGGTCCATACGCTCACTTGACTATGTGAAGAAGGAGTCATGTGAGGTCGATACGCTCACTGGAGAAGTGGCCACGTGGCTATCATTAATCTTCTTTGATACACCATATCTTCCCATAGCTGACAAAATCTTCTCGAGCGTCGTGACTACGGATTTGACGGCTGACAGACTGTCAAAACTGACAGTAATGATGGCCTTTGTATTTATGAAGGCTGCTGAGTTGTCCTCGTAAAAGACAAAACCGACTCTTCGAAAACCTATACGACGGTTACTTTTCTCGTGACAGCTGTCTTTACACGAAAGATGAAGTGTCAGATTCATTCCTCATTTAAACATATGCTGTGCTGTCACTTCAGTAAATAATAAAATATTTACTGAGCGTATGGCTTTTGAATGAGCGTACAACTCTGAATTGAGCGTATGGCTTCAACTGACATCTGTCTTTAAGCGTATGGATGAAAATGACAGCGTGTCATAATTTTCCACATCCTACAAGACCCCCTTCAAAGTTTTCGAACTTTATGAGTTTCAAAAGTTCGAAATTACTTTGAACAGAAAGTGGGAATGAGTCCTGACACGCTGGCATGAGTTCATTAAATGTCATGATGACTCTTCATTTTTCGAGATTGATTGAATCTGATGGAAGAATATGAACAGCCAGCAAGCTCTATTATATAAACCGAGAGAATTTAATTTTTGACTTTCATGTTTTGAAACCATGACTCCAAAGGAAGCTGCTAAAGAAGAAGCACGTAAGTTGGGATTCTGTTGCCATGGGGACCCCACTTTTGGGGGCCAAGAACCCGAACCTGTCGTCATCGAGCTCAAGGACGACCCTATGCATTTAGCCAAGAATTTCTTGGGCTACTTTGGTCTGGACGACTCCTCTTCTTCTGATGGGCAGAGCCTTGCAGAGAAGCGTAAAATGTTTGTTGCTCTGTTACACCGCATGGGGGTCCAAAGCGTAGAAGAGTTAGGTGTCAAGCTTAGTCGCTCTAGAAAATAGAGCGTGACTTTATTGCACTCCTTTCCTTTTCCTCCCCTTCTTTTTGTAAGGCCATCAGTGCCTTAATGAAAAATGGATATTCAAGAATCTTCTGTTTAGTCCAAATCTGTGTTGAAAACCAACGTGTATCGATGAATAACTGTAGAATACGCCGTCTTCCAAGTTGTAAGTTACGCTAGATAGCGTATGTCAATGAAAATAGCGTATATTACGCTATTTTCCAATGTTTTGTGAATTCCACTGAATAGCGTATATCAGCGTATGTTACGCTATAAATTACTCTGTCCTTTAACATTGTGATTTACGCTAAATAACGTACGCCAATGAATAGCGTGCACCAATAAATAGCCCGTAAGTTACGCTATCTTCCAATGTTGTGGAAAGCACTCTTTGAATATTTCCAAGGCTGTACTGGTTTCCAAAGTACACGTGTCATTCATTCCACGTTTACGAGCGCTATTCATGCGGATCCTTTCCAAGAATAGACCTGTACTTGACCCTTTTAAATAGATGGATGAACTCCATGCAAACTCATCTTCCCATTCTTCTTCCTCTCTTCTGAGAATGAGTTTTCTATGAGAAGAAAATAGGAAAGCCATGTTGTCTGATGTCAAATCTCTGTGCACGCTACCAGACATGGATCTGTCAATCCTTAGCAGCAAACTCAGCGGTAAGTTCAATATACACGCATCAAAATTTTTGTTTGCTAAGGACAAATTCATCTTCCCGAAATGAACAGAATGCATCTGTCTTTGCTTGGCCAGTTTCTGTTAACTGATTTTTCTTTACTGTTTCTTGCAGAATTTTGGCTGAAAACCTTCTTCAGAACTGGCATTGGTGATATGGATGCTGTGGACAATGTTCTTCTGACATCTACATCAGGGAGCTCATACGCTTTTGACGCGTATATCAGACAACTCAGAACTCTTCGTGAGATAGAAGGGTCTTCCTCAGATGGTAGGAAGAGCCTTTATACACGAGAGTTGGATGGTGGAGTCAACTCTACCCCGAGAAATCGGGTAGTAGAGTTCCTTTCACGGCAGAACTAGGAATTGTATCCCAAGGTTTGGATACATTCCTATCTGCTTGAGGTGCCGCCGTTCCTCCACGAGCTGTATTGGCAGCAACACACCGTCGGGCTGCCATACTCTTTGGTTCTCCTCTCGTCTGAGAGAGAAGACCAGAGTTTGATTCCTGCTGATCTGGTCGTGACTGAGAGCCAGACAGTCAGGAATTGTCACCAACAACGAACCTGACGGAGAAGGTCCGACGGAGAAGATCCAAAGAAGAAGATAGATCTCTATTAGGTTATCGTTGTGGTGTAGAATGAAAATCCAAGATTTGTAATAGATTTCCATTATGATTTGTAAGAAAGTCTAAGAAAATGTAATAGACTTTTTGTGGTGAAATGGGAATGGAAATGACAATTCTTCTATGCTCAATGATTTGTATTTGTGGATGAATTGTGGACATGATAGATAATAAAATCATCTTTTCTGTTTTAGAGTATATGATATTATCAGAGGTATTATGGACGTGATAATATATAGGAACTCGAAAGAAAATAGATTGATTTCTATGCAGAGGTCAAAACATGACAAATGAGTAAGTAGATTCGGAATTGATTCAGAGGTTATGAAAACGTGATCAATAACGAATCCCCACTTAATGAACTGATAGAAGATTATGAACGGATGAGCCGTTAGGAAATAATGAACAGATGAACTGTCGAGTGAATGTAATGAACGGATGAACCGTCAAGTATTAATGAATATGCGAAACGTCGGATGAATGTGAGAAATGAATGGATGAACCGTTAAGCATTAATGAATGAATATCGGGAAAAGACACGTTCCTTTAATTCTGGCAAATATATGCCTATAAATAGAGCATCTCTTTGAGTAGAAGGATCACACATTATTCTCCTTTATTCAAAATGTCTTCCGAAGAGAACACGAAGAAAACCGAAGTCGTCTCCAAAGTCGATGAAAATGCTAAAGAGCACTCGACTCCACAAAAGAAGGAGACGGGCGAAAGCTCGTCTGCTCCCAAGCTGCCGAAAGATATCTTGGATTTCCTGGTCGAACAAGGAGAAACCGAAGAAGAAGAAGCAATGAGGCTGGCTGTCTGTCAGTTCTTGGTGCGGTCAGGAAATGATGTATTCAATTCTTTTGCTAATTATGTATGTGGTCCTCGTCCCAAGTACGAAAGGGATACCAGTGATCTTCCATGATGATGTACTTCTTGAAGAATTTGTCTCAAATAAACTCTGTTTAAGGAAACTTTGTTTATGATGTATCCTTCCTGCTTTATATTATTTTGCCTTTATTCACTGATCTTTAGACCCAGAAATCAAAAAGGACAAGATATTATTTTCATATGATAGAAAATATGATACATACTGAGATAGAAAATTCAGAGGTGATATGGACATGATTTTCTATACAAGATCTTTATTAAATCCACTGGGAATCTAATAAGACAAAATATCAAATTCTCTGGGAAAATGATACATGGTAGAATATCAGTTTCTGCTGGGGATAACGACATCGAAATAGCTTTTGTAGAGAAGAATAAATTTTTGATTTTACACTTGCTGGGGAGTAATGAAAATATTATTTATACATAATATTTCTTTAAGAATTTGCCATTGATAGGCATCATCGTGACTTTCCCGTCCATAGAGGCAAGCTGATATGCTCCATTAGAGAAGACTTTGTTTACTACCAATGGGCCTTCCCATTTCGCGTCAAATTTGCCTTTGCTCATACGTGTCATGGTCATCGGACGTTTGACAGTAAGGACCAATTCTCCCTTTTGATATGTTCTGACTTTGACTTTCCGATTAAAAGCTTTTGAGATTCGGGCTTGATATAGCTCGATATTTTGTTGCGCATACAATCGTTTTTCATCTAGAGCTTCCAACTCTTGAAGTCGAAGTCGATCATTATTCTCTGTTGTAAATTCATTGGAGATTGCAACTCTCAAAGAAGGAATTTGTATCTCGAGGGGAAGAACAGCTTCATACCTATATACCAAAGAAAAAGGTGTACATCCGGTCGCATTACGAACTTTGGTACGATAAGCCCATAAACATTCACCAAGCTTCTCACTCCAGTTACGTTTATTGGAAGAAACGAACTTTTTCAAGAGTTTGATGATTGTTTTGTTGAAAGCCTCTGCTAGTCCATTGGATGCTGTATTATATGCTGTAGAAGCCAGATTATTAATTCGATGATCATCACAGAATCGAGTAAATTTCTGGCTGACGAACTGTGGTCCATTATCATGGATAATACGCCGAGGAACACCAAATCGATAGATGACATGATGTTTGACAAAGTTGATAACATTAAAAGTCTTGACTTCAGATAACGGGATTGCTTCAGCCCATTTAGAAAAGTAATCAGTTATTGCTAGAATAAACCGATGTCCTTTTGATGATGGTGGATTGATAGGACCGATGACATCCATGCCCCAAGCTTCAAAGGGCCATGATGCCGCTGTTGGGTGTAAGAACTCCGATGGTTGATGGATAAAGTCTGCATGAATTTGACAGGCTTTATATTTTCGAGCATATTGAATAGTATCAGCTACCATCGTGGGCCAATAATAACCCATACGTCGGATACGATCTTGAAGTTTTGGACCTGGCTGGTGAGCTCCGCAGACGCCATCATGTGCTTCACAGATTATCTGATGTGCTTCTTCACCAGCGATGCATCGAAGAAGAAGACCATCATAGGCTCGACGATATAGTGTCTTCGTAGTATGATTATAATAGAATCTGAGAGACCGGCGCCGGATAGATGCTGCTTCACTCGGGTTATCAGGAAGTATGTCATACAACACAAAGTCCAGAAACAGACGTCTCCAGTCTTCAGTTACGGTGTCTATTTTGTTGGAAAAGACATATTCCATAGTAGAATCGGAAAAAGACAAGGACATTTTGTCAAACTTTAATTCAGCATCAAAGTTGAGAGAATCTTCGTCTGGATTATGGAGAAAAGCCAAAGCCAGATTATTTTTAACGCAGAATAGTTCTCGGTTATAAACCATTATCACTTGCTGACGTCTGATTGGTATGGCTAATACAGCAGCAAGATTAGCCAAAGCATCAGCTTCTGTATTATAGGCTCGTCTAACATGTTCGATAAAGAAACCTTCAAAGGAGGAGGCCATAGAGAGTGCTATTCGATGATAAGGTATCAAATCTTGATGACGAACTTCATACGTTCCTCTGATCTGATTGATGATAAGCTTAGAGTCTCCATAAACTTCTAAATATTGAACATCCAGATGTTTAGCGAGTTGAAGACCAATGAGCAACGCATTGTATTCTGCAACATTATTTGAACATGATTGATCTAGAGAATAAGCCCTCTGAATAGTTAATCCCTCTGGGGATACAAGAACAATTCCAACTCCGGCGATAATATTGCCGTTAGGACCTATTCTAGATGCTCCATCAAAGAATAGACGCCAGGTAGGAACTTCTTCAGAAACCATATTTGAATCCAGAACTTCATCAGGAATCTCATCATATAATTTAGAATCTTCTGGGACTGCATGAGCTGCTAGAAAATCAGCAAGAGCCTGTCCTTTAACTGACTTCTGAGGAATATAATGCATGTCATATTGGGCTAACAAGATTCCCCAATTAGCTAATCTGGAGTTGAGAATACCAGGTTTCTTCATCATAATCCTGATGGGATTCACTCTGGAAATGACATGAATCGTTTGACCGATAATATAATGTCGCGTTTTCTGAACAACAAACATTAATGCTAGGCATTCTTTCTCGATTGGAGAATAACGCGGTTCAGCACCCGTCATTGTGCGACTGAGATAATAAATGGCCTGTTCATGACCATCTTTATTTTTCTGGGCGAGTAATGCACCAAGAGAATGATCCATAGCTCGAACATATAGAAGAAATGGTATTTCCGAGACGGGAGGTACCAAAACTGGAGGGTTCATGAGGTACTGTTTGATGTCATCAAATGCTTTTTGATATTCTTCGTTCCAGATAAAAGATACACCTTTCTTCAGAAGTTTGTGGAATGGTCTACAGCGTCCTGATAAGTTAGAAATGAATCTCCTGATATAAGCAATTCTTCCTTAAAATCCTCGTAGCTCTTTTAAGGTGCGTGGAGGACGCATCTCTTGGATGGCTTTGATCTTCTCGGGATCCACGTGTATACCTTTAGCGGTAATGACGAAGCCGAGAAATTTACCACTAGAGACGCCCAGGAAGGACTTAGTAGGGTTCATTTTAAGTTGATGCTGACGCATTAAATCAAAGATAGTCTTCAAATCTTGGATATGATCCACCTTTCGTCGACTTTTGACTGCAATATCATCAACATAGCATTCGACTATTTTTCGGAGATGTTCGCGAAATATAGTGCTCATTGCTCGCTGATATGTTGCTCCTGCATTCTTGAGACCAAACGTCATCACTGTATAACAGTATGTACCGATCGGCGTTCTGAAGGAAGTGTGTTTTTCATCATCTGAAAATATTTTGATCTGGTTATATCCCGAATACCCATCCATAAATGACATTCGTTCAAAACCACATGTATTGTCGATCATGACATCAGTAATTGGAAGAGGAAACTCGTCTTTAGGACAAGCTGCATTGAGATCGCGAAAGTCTATACAGACTCGGATCTTGCCAGTCTTTTTAAGGACAGGAACGATGTTAGCCACCCATTCAGGATGTTGTTCCTCTCTGATAAATCCGGAAGCCATAAGCTTGTTGACTTCAGCTTCAATTGCATCCATAATGTCTGGACAAAATCGTCGCTGTTGCTGTTTGACCGGTTTAGCATTTGGCATAATATTAAGCTTGTGCATTGCGATCTTCGGATCTAGTCCTGGCATATCCTCGTAGCTCCAGGCGAAGACATCGATATAATCACGAATAAGCTTGATCATGTCTTGCTTATCTGTTTCTGAAAGACTTTCACTGATGAATATTGGTTTAGGAGAACCTTCTTCACCAACATCAATTTGGATCAGTTTATCTTCGGTAGGAGGTTCCCTCTGCTCGAACCTGAATTCCCATTGATCATCTAATCTTTGAGCCCATTGTTCTGATTCGGGTGATATTTCAAAATCATCCTCATCTTCATCATTTTCTTGTGGGCCATCAACAGAGACCATATTGATGGATAGAATAGAGCGATGAAGATCGCCAATACTCGTATCAGAATCCCAAGAAAGGGAATCAGAAGACTCAGATCGTTCATCTTCAGATTGTTCGTCTTTATTGAATTTTGACTCTTCATGGACTATGTTGATAAAGGAAGTAGGAGCAATGTAACCTAAACCACATTTTGTCCTTCCATATTTTAATGGAGGAATTCGAACAGGCATTCTTCTTCCTTTTCTATTATTGAGACTGGTTCTGAAATCATAACCCATATTCTTGATGATATTTTTGGATTGCTGACTGTAGCGACGCAGTTGTAGCCTTCCAGTATCATCGTTTATGTCATCTTCTTCCAAGTTAGGAGGATTCTGAGGTCCTTTGTAGAAAAATATTGGATTTTCTCCCTTCTTTCGACTGGGGACCACAAAGTATGATTTCTGTATAGAGTCTAATGATACGTCTGTATGAAGAGCTTGAACAACCCCTATAGTTAGTGGCTCTAAGCTATTTAGCAATTGTAAATAACTTTGTACATAACCACAAACATCAATATACTGCAAAGGAGATGCTTCATTAATACTAGATGCTGTATTTACAACAGAAGGCTGAGCCTTATCAGACTTAGTCAGATTAACGACAAAGGGGGAAGAAGAAGAACAGTTAGAATTTTTGTTTCGATTAAGATCGATAACAAAAGGCTCAGAAGAGGTGAGCTCCCTTGAAGAAGACCGTGGATAAGTAATGCGTCCACTGACTGGAATGACTAGAGTATCTGATCTAGCCTGAGAAGATGTAGGGGGAGTGATGAGTCCACTGACAGGAATGATCAGCGAACTTTGTGAAGCTTGGGAAGATGGTGCAGTAGTGCGCCCACTGACAGGAATTATCAGTGAGCCCTGGGCAGATGATGAAGTAGTACGTCCACTGACCGGAATTATCTGTGAGCCTTCTTCGGATGATCTAACAGACTGCGGAGAAGTGATACGCCCTTTTACAGGAATATCAAAAGTGTCAACTTTGGATGTCTCATCTTCATTATCCATAGCTTGCAAGACTTTCGAGTATTCATCTTTGTACATGCGAGCGTCATTGAAGTAAGCTTCGACTCCTTTGAATGGGTAAAGATCTGCCACTTCTTTTTGAACCTCTCCATTATCATCAACATATTTGAAGCACTGATGAAGGGTTGAAGGAACGACATTATGTTCATGTAAGAATGGTCATCCTAATAGAGCATTGTATGAGCAACCATGATTGTCGATGATGTAAAAAGTAACCTTAGTACGAAGATCGCCTATTTGAAATTTAAGGCGAATCTTGCCTAAAGGCTCACTTTTTCCTTGATTGAATCTCAAGATGGTAGTGATAGAGAGGCTATGTACAGGTATCTTCAATGCATCTAACATAGCCTTTGGCATAATACTGAGAGCGGATCCTGGATCAATCAATAAACGATCAACCTTCATAGAATCAATATATCCTGTATGATATAACGGACGGTCATGTCGATTATCCTCTAGCAGCATATCGTCCTACGTAAAGGTAATGTTTGGAATAAATTCCAATACATTATGGCAATGAGAAACAGGTTCTGTTTCCAACTTCTTGAGAAGAGTTAAGCAGGTTTCTGCTTGCAGCAGTGCTTCACTTAAAGTTTCTCGAGTCTCTTTAGAGAGACGTAAGAGCTCGAAGATTGACAATTTAGCTGGTGTATTGGCTAGTTGAGCCAATATATCAAAATTATAAGGCTTTTCAAGTCCTGTAGGAGATGACTTCTTCAATGGTTTGTCGAAGCGGACTTGTTGTTTGCCTTTGTCAGCTGCTGTTGGTTTAGAAGGAACTGTCTCAACAGGAACATTTAAAGGCTCTTCAGTAGAGACTGGAGTTGAAGCTGTAGCCGGAGGAACGTCAGAAATTTCTTCAGGAACTTCAGCATAATCTTTCAAATATACTTTTCCTGACCGAGTTCCAGCATGAACTTCAACTTCAGATTCTGGTTCAAGGTCTATGGAAACCATGCTGCAATTCTTTATTTTGCTCTTGGTTCTTTTATGTTTGATGAAAGCTTCATTCCAGAAACCAAGGCCAACACGAGATTGATTATGTCTCATGGTGATGGCCAAAGGTGCTCGGAGTCCCTTGCTTGAGTTCAAACCTGGGGCAGTGGCTAAATCATAACCCATCTTCGCCATCAATTCACGAGATTGTGAACTGTATAAATAAAAAACAGGTTTGTACCTATCTTCAATTTGAGGTACAGATTTTATCTTCGTAGAGAGTGAATTTTCTGCTGAGATGAAAGTAGAGGTTAGATAAAAATCGGGTATGAAACTAGAAGTCACATTGCATGACTTAGTCTTCCCGAACTTCTTTTTAGATGAGGAAATCTTCCGAGGAGAAGAGGATGACGTTTCAAACTCCGTCATTAAATCCGGGTGAATCCACATGATCTCTCCCTTCTTAGTTGTGACAGGAACAAGTCCGTCATTTTGTGCTGGTGGGATGTTTATAACTTCGAGAGTTACTTTGGGGATAGGAACAATCCCACTTTCCACCTTTAAGGGAGGGAAGTCACCGAACTGCATTGAAATTACATTTGCTGTGACTGTTTTGTCTTTGGGTGTTAATGTCACAGCTCCTGATTTAATCATCTCTTGAATCTTCCCTTTTAATACATAGCAAGACCGGATTGTATGACCCAGCATTCTATGATATGGACAGTATTTTGGATGATCTGTCTTATTGGCTTCATCAGGCTTTTTAATTTCTGGCAATTGAATCTTATTACCTTTGAGTAAGCATTCAAAGATATCCTGAACATCGTCATCATCGAAAGAATATTCTTCTTTCGGCCGAAGAGATCTCTGTTGTTGATTTGTTGGAGCTGAAGTAGCTTGGGTAGTCTTTACCTCTTGACTACTGTTTTGGAGATTGACTTCAAGAGCTTCTTTCCCTTTGCGATTGTTGGGTCGAGTACTATTGCTAGCACTCTGATTTGATTCTTTGGGAGCCATTTGTACCCCCAGACCCTTAAAGGTCTCAGTACTGACCTCGGCAGCCTTGGCACTGACGATGAATGAAGGCCAATCTTGGAACTTAGTGGACCCTGTCCACATGCTGATAATTGGTAAGAGGTTCGACTTGCAAGTGTCGATCGTAACAGCATCGGGAGTTCCAAGTGGCATTTTGAGGACTTCTCTTCTGAATCTCTCAATGAATTCCTCAGTGGTCTTAAGAAACATTTGCTTAAAACCGGCAAATGAGGTAATGCACCCATCAGGGAGACTTCTATACCATTCATAAGCCGTTCCTTTGAGACATCCAATGAACACCCGAGTAAGGAGAGCGTCACTTGGTTGCAATTGATCAGTCATTACTTCAAAATGATTAATGAACTGACTTGGAGAGGTTGTCCCATCATAGAAAGAGATGGTCGGAGATTTGTATTTTGGTCGATACGATACCTGCTTCCATTCTATCGGATAAGGCTGTTTGATGCCTAACCTTTGTAAACCATCCTTCTGTTTGAATGCCTCGAATTGAGTTTTGAGATTCTTCAATTCTTCAGAGACAACTCCCGAAGATTGTGGAGTTGTGGCTTGTAGAGTGTAATTGGGAGGAGGGACTGCAGCATATGTACCACCCCCAGCTCCAGAGTGACTTGGTGTGGTTTGTACAGGAACATTAGATTGTACCCCCGGAATAGTAGAGGGTTCGGGGTTTGGAACAACAGGGGTATTCAATACCACTGGTGGTGTTATCTGTTGTTGAGCCTGCATTAGAGTGTGCATAGCACTCAATGTATCTGCCATAGCTCGCAATTGTTGTTCTAAAGAAGAAATCCTCTGTTCATGAGCCTCATTGCTAGTCGAAGGTTCATGATCACTTTCTGCCATGTAAGTGGTAATCATTCGAGGAATAGATGATGAAACAGTCTGTTCTGAATCATCACTGTGTGAATCAGTATCTTTCCAAGGGCTTTTTACAGGAGTCAATACTGGAAAATTGGACTCTCCAAGGAAGTCTTCTGTGATCTCCGGATTACCACTTGGATGAGAAGAAGAAGAGGCTCTGGTCAAGGCTCCGGTCCTGGATCGAGTGCCGAGATAAACACCATCTTCAGAGTCTGATATAGCATCAGACCGTATGCTACCCCCAATGTTTCTGGAAGTCATGTTGACAGAAGCATAAAGAGGTTCATCTTCATCCAACATTGGTTCATATTGAATCCGTTCGAAAACAGATTGTCTTTTTGGTGAACAACAACATTGGATGACAACCCGAGGTTGGAAGTCACAACCATGCTTTTCATGCGAATATGGGCAATGTCATAGCCAGATGGAGTGTCAATCCTCTGTTTATTTTGCAAATATTCTCGGAGATCTGTAGGAACAGATTGGGAAGTATTTGAAGATAGTTTCTGTGTAGAAACTTGTCTTTTGTTCTTCTGTCTTCTTTGTTCCTGAGTGTATAAAGACTGATTAATTTGAGCCATATAGTTCTTGGCATATTCTGCATCAGGGTCTAATATACTTGTCTCAGTGGAACCGAACCGATTCTGATTAAGCTTATTACGAAGATCCGTGGAAGATTTGACTTTGATATCAGTCTTGGATACTTGTAATTTGCCTTTCTCAGACCGAGAAAGTTTGAGAGAAGGAAGATGAGTATTATTCTGACTAGGAGTCGGTAATAATCCATCTTTGGAGGAGTTAGCCAAAAGGCGTTTTCCATTGTTTGATCTAGTAAGAGTACTAGTCAAATTAACTCCAGAGGTAAAGACCTTAGGAGTAGAGGAGTTGACTAAAGAGTCTTTCTCCTTGGTTCGCACAAGATGTGCAAGTTAAGGGGGAATCATTTGTATGTTCTGTGGAAGAGAACCCCCAATTTGATTTTCCAAAACGGTCAAAGGACTGTATTTGTTAGCATATGCTGACTTCAGTTTGGACTTCTGGTCATACGCTACCTTTTTATTAGCATAGACTGGCTTTGGCTCAGCGTACGCTACCTGATGTTGGCTTTTGTACGCTGCCTTTGCCGTACGCTGCCCTTTGAATGCCATACGCTCAGAGTCATCAATGGCTAAAGAGCCGACTGCTGTCGTAAGAATAGAAGGAAAAGGGACTTTGACATGTCCAGAGATGGTTTTCTTTGGACACATTGACTTGGTTAAAGAACCAATTTTGTCAGCGTGACTAGGGGAAACCATTGTTGTCGTGTTCCGAGAAGCCGAAGTGTGCTTCATGGAAGTTGAAGACGTGTTCTTGTCAGCATGAGAAGTGACAGAAGCGTCTCGGATTGCTGCAGAAGACTTAGGGACATAGACGGAGTGTCCCTTCTTCTTGGCAACAGGAAGAGAGGAGAAAGCAGTACGGCCCTCCTTCGCCTTGAGCATTTCTTCATAAGCCGATTGGTCGAATTGTCCAACCATCGTCTTCTTCGTCAAGCCGATCGACGAAGTATCGCATTGAGTTGTTGCTATCTCATTAGAGGAGACAGCTTTCCCCAGCAGAGTCGCCAATTTGTTTTCCATAAATAAATTCACTTTATTTATTTTGTATCTGAGAAAATTACAACTGTAGGAATCTAATCTAGAAGACGATTACTTTATCCTTTGGACGATACGATGAAGAAAACTCGAACTTTGAAGAACTTGGACAGCAACTGGGCAATCTCTCTGTTCTCTCTGAAATTGACTGTCTCTCTGATGAAGATGAAGAAACTCTTTTTTATAGAGTTCAGAATAACTGTCCTTAAGCATACGCTCAGGTAGTTACTTGACGTGTGCATAACTGCAGGGACGCGTGGCGAATTTTGATGGAGACACATTAGCGTGCGGTTGAAAGTAGTGGAGCATGTTCAGGAGAGATTGATGGCCTGGATGCCACGTTACATAACTTTTAGAGAAGTGGATAATTGGTACAGGACACGTGAGAACGTGTGTTGACTGTAATCCTGGATATGGTTGCTGTAATACGCTGCCTCGTTGAAGGAGAGTTATACGCTGACTTGGACAGCGTAGTGCCATAGGAAATCCATACGCTCGCTTTATGGGCAAGTAGTCATGTGAGGTCATACGCTCGCTTGTTTAGCAAGGAATCATGTGAGGTCCATACGCTCACTTGACTATGTGAAGAAGGAGTCATGTGAGGTCGATACGCTCACTGGAGAAGTGGCCACGTGGCTATCATCAATCTTCTTTGGTACACCATATCTTCCCATAGCTGACAAAATCTTCTCGAGCGTCGTGACTGCGGATTTGACGGCTGACAGACTGTCAAAACTGACAGTAATAATGGCCTTTGTATTTATGAAGGCTGCTGAGTTGTCCTCATAAAAGATAAAACCGACTCTTCGAAAACCTATACGACGGTTACTTTTCTCGTGACAGCTGTCTTTGTACGAAAGATGAAGTGTCAGATTCATTCCTTATTTAAACATATGCTGTGCTGTCACTTCAGTAAATAATAAAATATTTACTGAGCGTATGGCTTTTGAATGAGCGTACAACTCTGAATTGAGCGTATGGCTTCAACTGACATCTGTCTTTAAGTGTATGGATGAAAATAACAGCGTGTCATAATTTTC
The DNA here is from genome assembly GCA_029216955.1 of Iris pallida. NCBI lineage: Eukaryota > Viridiplantae > Streptophyta > Magnoliopsida > Asparagales > Iridaceae > Iris > Iris pallida. The sequence continues at coordinate 17,795,806 of JANAVB010028000.1, read as the reverse complement.
CACATCCTACAACCGTGGGTGGTTCTTTCTTGCTTGCTTGTTAATCCACTTGTCCAGTCTTGCATCATGTCTAGGATGGGACTCCTGAGTACCACGGTCAGGAGTACCTACTAAAATGGATTAAGGTTAATAACTAGAATAACACAGTAGTCATGAAGAGATTGATACAGCTACAGGCAATCCTGTTACCTGGGCACTCTTGGGATCTGTAGCCTGCCGTCGAGTAGGGCACATTTCCAGCGCACCGTCGAGTGTTGCACCCTCTAAGTCACCTAAGGGTACATTTGTCTTCTGGGCGATGTACCCACCTGAATTCAACCCTAATCTTTCGTCCTGGGTAGCCTGGATGGTCTGCAGGGCTTGTGGCTGTGGAACAATCTCACTGCATCTTGTTAGTAATTAGGCCTGTGATAACCCTAGTTAGTTAAAGTAGTAAGCCGTAGTATCTGCTTGGCCGTGATTGATTGAATGAGGTATAACCTGTTTAGCCATGTCTTGATCCAGTACAAGATTGCTCCCTGTCTTGATTTCTTGTATTATTATCTTGCCGATAAATGGTGGGAAACCAAGCTCTGTTCAGATGAAGGGTTACAACCCCGGTCCTTGTTTGGTTTACGGGTTGTAACCTGGCTATCGGAATAGTCCCATGGTTATCTCGTCGTATATCACCCTGCCAGGTTTTTATAAATTCTAGTTATAATATTATATTAGATTTTTTGTGCTGATGCTGGCTTTTGTTCTTATTTCGTGGCCCCCTTGTGGCACTTGCTCTTTCTGGGGTTGACCCAGCTGGTTTTGTGTGGCCAGATTTCAGAGCAGCTCCCGAGGATCTACCAAGCTTCCAGCCCAATGGTGGCGACTAGAAGGAACCCGGGCTACGAGTGGGTTTTCTATTTTGTTTCGCTCACTCTATTGTAAATTTATTCTTTTTAGGCGTTTAGCCGACGAGCACCTGTTAGCTCGATGCACTTTTACTTATTGTCTGCCTACGGGCTATAAACATGATTAACAAATCCTAGGGTTGATTATGTATAACTTAACTCTTGCTAGTCCTTGCATTTTGTACGACTAGCTTCATGATCAGCTGATATGTAATATTTGGGACGTCTTTTATTGTATATTTAATGATCATACATCTTGTAATTATATTACTTGCTTGATATTGAGACAATAGGCTTGACCTTAAGAGACTGTTGGCTTGTAGTAAACCCTCATATCTAGACAGCCGTGACCGTATAGTTGAGATGTATTCTATTTCAATATACGTAGCTGGCTATGTCTGCCCCCGCTCTCCAGTATTCTGGTTCTGGGGCGTGACATGGTTTAAGTGGTGGCCCATGCAGGTCTTGTCAATCAAGAAATGTGAGGGTTTACCGAATAGATGTCTCAATCAGTATTCGCCCTTGATCTCCGCTCGTATTTTCAAATCCCTGAAATTCTTGCCCTGATTACATGCTTGTATCGTTGATCTGTCCTGGTCCTTCCTTATTGTTTTCCTGTGTCGTCTTCCTCAGCGGTACTGTACCTGACCCTGCCGATCAGCAAGGAAGAGCACCTCCCGTGGGCCAGCAGCAACCTGGAGATCAAGCCCAGCATTCCGGGGTAGCCTCCAGAGTTGTACCTACTGGAGGAGAGTCGCCAGTTCGGCCCGTCCAGCCCGCAGAGCCTGATGATGGTACCTTAGTAGGCCTCATCAGAACCTTGATAGCTTCTCAGGATCGTCGAAGCGACGCCCTGTACCAGACAGTTCAAGATGCTTTGACCCGAGACGGATATCCAGGGAACCAGGCGGCGAACAGCTTCAAGCGCTTGAACCCTCCTTTCTTCGACGGCAGCGAGGATGCGATTGCCGCGGATGCATGGCTTCAGGATATCGAGGTGATTCTGGAAGCACCCAGGACACCCGAGAATGAGAAGGTGGCGGTGGTACGCCTGCAGTTGTTGGATTTAGCTCGTAATTGGTGGGCGGCGCAGGCCATGGGATTAGTGGCACCCATTGCTTGGGCAGTATTTAGGGAGAGATTCCAGACGAAGTACTTTGATGCTGTGGCTCGGTACGACCTGCAGACCAGATTTACCAACTTGAAGCAAGGAGGCAGATCTGTCGACAGTTATGCATCAGAGTTTTCTAGGCTCAGTAGGTTTGCCCCCACCTTGGTGGCGACCGAGTATGATCGAGCCTAGCGGTTCCAGCAGGGACTGTATTTGGAGATCTTATTGGCGGTTGAGCAGTTCGAGCACCAGACATTCGATGCAGTCTTGAGAGCAGCTAGGAGGCATGAGTATACCTCCCAGAGGATCGTGGATAGGACCGGAAGCAGGAAGCGGTCCCACAGTCAGATGCACCAATCATCAGCTCCAGCCCCGGCAGCTAGAGGATTGACCATTGGAACTCCGAGGCGGGCAGCCTCAGTAACGTCGGTTCAGCATTCGACCCCGACGTACCCGTAGCAGCAGAAGCAGAAGCAGACTTCCGCGATGGGATGTTCTTATTGCGGGAAGCCAGGGCATGTGGTGGCAGACTGTCGCAGGGCGCAGGGATTGTGCCTGACTTGTGGAGCAGCAGATCATAGGGTTGGGGCTTGCCCGAATAGAGGTGGTTCGTCAGCATCCAACCCTTCTAGCTCTTCGGTAAGAGGACCGGCCCCAGCACCAGTTCAGCAGCAGCAGTATCAGTCTTCGAGGCCCTCGCCGCCTCAGTCTCATGCATTCCATCAACAGCACCCCCAGCAGTATGCACAAGCCCAAGCTCAGACCCAGAATAGGCAGAGAGGTTTCCAGCAGAGGGGACCAGCAGCCAGAGGACAAGGTCAGGCCATGATGATGGCTATGGAAGAAGAAGTTGCACCAGGTGAGGTTGTGGCAGGTACTATTCTTGTCAACTCCTTTCCAGCTTCGGTATTGTTTGATTCTGGTGCATCGCATTCATTCATGTCTGTACGATTCGTGACACGGATAGGATTGGAGCCCGAGTCATTATCGGTGAGGCTCAATATACTTACTGGTAATGGTCTTGTGGGAGTAGATCGAGTGTTTTCCTCGTGTCGGATCGTAGTTAGCGGTAGGGAGTTCCCCGCTAGATTCATAGAGTTTCCTATGGCAGACTATGATGTAGTCCTAGGCATGGATTGGTTGAGGAACCAGTATGCTAGGATAGACTGCCATATTGGCAGAGTTGTCTTTAGTATCCCCGGCGAGCCAGAGTTTTCATTTTTCAGAGGAGCAGTGGAGCCATCTTCCCCAGTGTTGCGGATGGCAGTAGCAGCAGTGCAGTTACCCCAGATAGTTGAAAAGTTTCCAGATGTCTTTCCAGAAGAGCTTCCAGGGATGCCGCCAGAGCGGGAGATTGAGTTCACTATAGACTTGATTCCTGGGACAGCACCAGTGTCAGAGCGAGTCTACAGGATGGCGCCTTCAGAGTTGGAGATTTTATACAAGATGATTGAAGAACTGAGGACCAAGGGATTCATCCGTGCAAGTGGATCACCTTGGGGAGCCCCGATGCTTCTTGTTAAAAAGAAGGATGGTACGTCCAGGCTATGTGTTGATTATCGTACCTTAAATTCGGTAACAATCAAGAACAGATACCCTCTTCCGAGGATAGATGACCTGTTTGATCAGCTCAGAGGGGCTTTAGTATTTTCAAAGATCGACTTGCGGTCAGGATACCACCAGATCAGAGTCAGAGAGCAGGACATCCCGAAGACAGCATTCAGATCGAGGTATGGACATTGGGAGTTCCTTGTTATGCCCTTTGGAGCGACCAATGCGCCGGCCGTATTCATGGATCTCATGAATCGCATTTTCATGCCTTACTTGGACCAATTTGTGATCGTGTTCCTAGATGACATCCTGGTCTACAGCAAGAGTGAAGCAGAGCATGAGCAGCATCTCAGAGTCGTCCTTCAGATGCTTAGGGAGCATCAGTTGTACGCCAAGTTCAGTAAATGCGAGTTCTGGCTCGATCGCATTTCATATTTGGGTCACATCATTACCCGAGGAGGAGTGGAAGTAGATCCCCAGAAGATTGTGGCTATCGAGTCGTGGTCGGTACCCAGCTCAGTGGCAGAGGTTCGCAGCTTCCTTGGATTGGCCGGCTACTACCGGCGGTTCGTTTCAGATTTCGTAAGGATTTCAGCGCCGATGACCCAGTTGACCCACAAGGATGTGCCATTTGTTTGGACAATAGAGTGTCAGGAATCATTTGAGAAGTTGAAGCGAGGTTTGATAACGGCTCCCATTCTCACCCTTCCAGATGGGACCGGAGGATTCACAGTTTATTGCGACGCTTCAGGCAGAGGATTGGGGTGTGTCTTGATGCAGCATAGGAAGGTAATATCTTATGCGTCACGTCAACTTCGTGATCATGAGAAGAATTACCCGACCCACGACTTGGAATTGGCGGCGGTAGTGTTTGCTTTGAAGTTGTGGAGACACTACTTATATGGAGATAGAGTGGAGATCTTTACTGATCATAAGAGCCTGAAGTATGTTTTCACCCAGAAGGACCTTAATATGCGGTAGAGAAGATGGCTCGAGCTATTGGTGGATTATGATATGGATTTGCAGTATCATCCCGGGAAGGCCAACGTTGTAGCAGATGCCTTGAGCAGGAGAGCCGGAGTTTATTTTCTGACGGCACAACCAGAGTTATTGGCAGATCTTTAGAAGATGGGAATTGAAGTGGTTCTTCCTACCAGTGTGGCATTGATGGCCAGTCTACAGGTTCAGTCCAGCATAGTTGAGAGGATCCGGATGGCGCAGTCAACAAATTCCAAGATCCAGCGACTCAGAACAGAGTGTGAAGCAGGAAGAAGGCCAGAGTTATGTATTCATGAAGATGGTACGCTTCGGTACGACACTCGTCTTTGTGTACCTAGTGGAGATATCAGACAGGAAGTCATGGCAGAAGCCCACAGTTCACAGTATTCTATTCATCCGGGTGGTACGAAGATATACCGTGATATTCATCAGCATTTTTGATGGAATGGCATGAAGAGGGAGATAGCCCGGTTTGTCTCTCGGTGTTTGGTTTGCCAACAGGTTAAAGCTGAACATCAGAGGCCCGCTGGACTTTTTCAACCCTTACCGATCCCAGAATGGAAATGGAAGCATATGACCATAGATTTTGTGACCGGATTGCCCAGATCTCCGGTCGGCAGAGATGCTATTTGGGTAATTATGGATAGGCTTACCAAGGTGGCACACTTTCTCCCATTCAGAGTTGGACAGTCGACGGCACAGTTAGCAGAGATGTATCTCAGGCAGATCGTCAGGCTTCACGGTGTGCTAGTCAGCATCACCTCGGACAGGGATTCAAGATTCACATCACACTTTTGGCGCAGCTTGCAGAAGAGTTTGGGGACTCACCTTCAGTTCAGCTCAGCTTATCACCCACAGACGGATGGTCAATCAGAGCGCACAATCCAGACTCTTGAAGATATGTTGAGATCCTGTACCCTTGACTTCGGTGGTTCATGGGAGAGTCATATGCACCTGGTGGAATTCTCGTACGACAACAGTTATCAGGCCAGTATCCAGATGGCACCCTTCGAGGCTCTTTATGGTAGGAAATGCAGATCCCCGCTAGCATGGGACGATGTCGAGGAGAGGCAGATACTCGGACCCGAGTTGATTTCCCAGACGGTTGAAGTGGTCAGAAAGGTCAGAGATCACCTCCGAGTTGCCCAGGACCGCCAGCGCCATTGGGCCGATGCTCATCGGCGTCCCTTAGAATTTGCCGTCGGCGACCATGTATTCCTTAGGATCTCGCCTAACCGCGGCATCATTCGCTTCGGCGTGCGGGGAAAGCTTAGTCCTAGGTATATATAGCCGTTCGATATTCTAGAGCGAGTAGGAGATGTATCCTATCGTCTCGCTCTTTTGCCGTCGCTAAGTGAGGTACATGATGTATTCCATATGTCCCAATTACGACGGTATATTCCGGACCCGAGCCACATCCTAGACCATTCGGAATTGGTTGTTGGTACCAACCTTTCGTATGAGGAGAGGCCCATTTCTATATTGGACCGGAGGGAAAAGATACTCAAGAACAAGACTATTAAATTAGTCCGTGTTGCTTGGGGTCATCACTCTCTGGGTGAGTCAACGTGGGAGCGTGAGGACGACAACCGATCGCGGTATCCCTACCTGTTTGACTCGTGAGGTATAATGTCTTTCTTATGCCTTACATTTTCCCTTACTTGCTTGCATTATATGATTGTATGATTGAACTGCTTAGTGTAGCTTGCCTGTGCTTAGTGTAGCTTGTCGTGACAATCTCTAGCTCCTTGATTAAATTCTGAGGATAGAATTCTTTTAAGGTGGGTAGAGTTGTCACCCTCATTTCTCGTATTTCCCGTATTTCGTATTTATACTCGTATCTGGATTTTGGCATGTATTTTATTTTTCTCAGCTTGTGGAATTTTGGTATTTCTCGTATTTTGGGTTTTGGGCTTGGCCCGGTTTTAATTGGTTTGGAATCGGTTTGGTTTGGTTTATGTGTTGGAACACCCTAGCTCTAAGCTCCACCCTTAAAACACCACAACACCCTCTTTATAACTCCACCAACCTCTTCTCTCTCTTCATAAACACCATTAATTTCCTTCTTATTCTTCTTCTTCTTCCTCCATGCAACTCCCCAACCCCTAGGCAAGTGCATCTTGCCACTACATGAGGACCCTCTTTTCTTTGTCCATTTGCTAGTTTAGGACATGGAGATCAACATTAGTTCTTGGGTTTTTATGATTTGGAGTCTCTGTTGATGTAGATCTAAGTTACTGCTATTTTCGGATTTTGCATGTTTTGATCCTTTTTGGTTGGTTTTCTTTGAGTTCTGATGTTTTCATGTGGAAGAGCTTTCAGTTTCACTCCAGTTGGAGCCTTGGAAATCCAGATTTGGAGTTCGGATGACCAAGTTATGAACTTTTAAAGTTTTGGTTTCAGCCATGTGTTCTTGCTGTTTAGAGAAGACAGTGAGCAGTGTGCAGAGCTGTTTAGCTACGCGCGCTCTTTAGCGCTGCGTACGCAGGCTTGGGTACGCTCCCTGTTGGAAGCGTGTCTCCCTTGAGCGTGTGTGACTTTTCACGCAGCTGCTCCCTTGAGCGTGCGTGACTTTTCACGCAGCTGTTCCCTTGAGCGTGCGTGACTTTCACGCAGCTGCTCCCTTGAGCGTGCGTGACTTTTCACGCAGCTGCTCCCTTGAGCGTGCGTGACTTTTCACGCAGCTGCTCCCTTGAGCGTGCGTGACTTTTCACGCAGCTGCTCCCTTGAGCGTGCGTGACTTTCACGCAGCTGCTCCCTTGAGCGTGCGTGACTTTTCACGCAGCTGCTCCCTTGAGCGTGCGTGACTTTTCACTCACGCTGCTCCCTGTAGCGTGCGTGACTTTTTCACTCACGCTGCTCTCTCAGCGTGCGTGACTTTTCACCTACGCTGCCCTTTCTGCGTGCGTGACTTTTCGTACGCTGCTTTCCTGACCCCTTGTTTAACCCATTGACCCTTGGAGTTTTGGTTTATTTTCTTAAGCTTGACTTTTCTATGGCCCTGTATATTGATATTTTATTAGATATTTTACGCCCATTTTATATCCTTACACCTTTTGTCATGAACTTGATTTTACTTATTATGTTTGGAATGACTATTGTACATGGCTCGGTATGACAAGGAACTAGCATAACACGACAGTGACCCGTAGTGGTGCACTCCTGACATGACCGACCTGACATGATAGTGGCCCGTCGTGGCATACTCCTGACAAGTACCCTGATATGATTTATTTTGATAACTTAACTTGACCTGTCTTGACACCGTGGGTGGTTCTTTCTTGCTTGCTTGTTAATCCACTTGTCCAGTCTTGCATCATGTCTAGGATGGGACTCCTGAGTACCACGGTCAGGAGTACCTACTAAAATGGATTAAGGTTAATAACTAGAATAACACAGTAGTCATGAAGAGATTGACACAGCTACAGGCAATCCCGTTACCTGGGCGCTCTTGGGATCTGTAGCCTGCCGTCGAGTAGGGCACATTTCCAGCGCACCGTCGAGTGTTGCACCCTCTAAGTCACCTAAGGGTACATTTGTCTTCTGGGCGATGTACCCACCTGAATTCAACCCTAATCTTTCGTCCTGGATAGCCTGGATGGTCTGCAGGGCTTGTGGCTGTGGAACAATCTTACTGCATCTTGTTAGTAATTAGGCCTGTGATAACCCTAGTTAATTAAAGTAGTAAGCCGTAGTATCTGCTTGGCCATGATTGATTGAATGAGGTATAACCTGTTTAGCCATGTCTTGATCCAGTACAAGATTTCTCCCTGTCTTGATTTCTTGCATTATTATCTTGCCGATAAATTGTGGGAAACCAAGCTCTGTTCAGATGAAGGGTTACAACCCCGGTCCTAGTTTGGTTTACAGGTTGTATCCTGGCTATAGGAATAGTCCTATGGTTATCTCGTCGTATATCACCCTGCCAGGTTTTTATAAATTCTAGTTATAATATTATATTAGATTTTTTGTGCTGATGCTGGCTTTTGTTCTTATTTCGTGGCCCCCTTGTGGCACTTGCTCTTTCTGGGGTTGACCCAGCTGGTTTTGTGTGGCCAGATTTCGGAGCAGCTCCCGAGGATCTACCAAGCTTCCAGCCCAATGGTGGCGACTAGAAGGAACCCGGGCTACGAGTGGGTTTTCTATTTTGTTTCGCTCACTCTATTGTAAATTTATTCTTTTGAGGCGTTTAGCCGACGAGCACCTGTTAGCTCGATGCACTTTTACTTACTGTCTGCCTACGGGCTGTAAACATGATTAACAAATCCTAGGGTTGATCATGTATGACTTAACTCTTGCTAGTCCTTGCATTTTGTACGACTAGCTTCATGATCAGCTGATATGTAATATTTGGGACGCCTTTTATTGTATATTTAATGATCATACATCTTGTAATTATATTACTTGCTTGAGATTGAGACAATAGGCTTGAACTTAAGAGACTGTTGGCTTGTAGTAAACCCTCATATCTAGACAGCCGTGACCGTATAGTTGAGATGTATTCTATTTCAATATACGTAGCTGGCTATGTCTGCCCCCGCTCTCCAATATTCTGGTTCTGGGGCGTGACAGGTGATTCAGACAGCAGTGGATCTGACGCTGAAGATCAAACACTCCTAACAAGAAAGTTCAAAAGATTCATGAGACATGAGAAGAGAGTCAAAGAAAACAACAGCAACAACTGGTATCAAGAAGATGATGTCTGCTATGGTTACAAGAAGAAGGGACATATGAAGAAGGATTGTCCTACAAACTCATAATCGAGCAAGAAGAGCAACAAGTATGAAAAAGGGAACCTAAAAAGATCAACATCTCAAAAATATGCCAACACCAGCATATGGCATGAAAGTGAAGCCAGCGACTCAGAAGACGAACATTCAGAAGACGCTGCAAACGTATGCTTTATGGTATCCGATCAGGTACCTACTGAACCTGTAGTTGATACTTATGATGACTTCACCTTTGAGCAATTAGGAGATGCCTTTAGTGAACTGATGACTGATTACAGGAAACTGCGTAGCAAGTATCAGACCTCTAAGAAGGTACTCAAAGAGTTCAAAGGTGAAATAGGTTGACTTACCGACCTACTAGCTGAGGTTAGAAATAATATTAGTGATTCTGGTGAGCTTTCTTCAATAAAGCTCTTATTACACGAGACTACCAAGTCATCTGAAGAGAAAGACAAAGTTATTGACCAACTCAAGGAAGAACTTTCTAAAGAGAAAAAAAGTCTTCAAAGTGCACAAATCAGAATGGGAACACTCACTTCTGATTATACTAAGTTATTTGACACTTTCAAAAGATTGGAAATTAGGTTAGGAAAACATCCTGAGCCTGCTGCTCCCTTCCCTAACATGTGTCACTTACCGAAAAATCGGAACATTCCCAAGCCAAACACTGTCAGACCTAACCATATAAAACCTTTACCCCAAAAGGTTAAGCCCAAACAAGATTATAGGTATGCTTTCTTCTATACTAGAAAACCTAAACCTACCAACCATGCACACCACTCAGCTTTCAACACTCGACATGCACAATGTCATTATTGTGGCCTCGTTGGTCATATTTTATCTGCATATAGAATTAGAAAGCTTGTTGATTTAAATGTTTATGCTTGGATACCAAAAGCTAACATTTCAGGACCCTACAAGAAATGGGTACCAAAAGTTTCATCTGCAAACTGTTTTGTAGGTGGAACACCCTTCACATGCTAAAAGCAAATGGATCCTCGACAGCAATTGTTCACGGCATATGACCGGTGACGCTATATTATTTGCAACACTGTCGAAGAAGAAGAATGAAGGTTATGTTTCCTTCGGTAATAACTTGAAAGGGTATATCATTGGTATCGGTGATATTGGTAGATGCTTAATGGCCAAGAGTGATAAGAGTCATCTCTGGCATATGAGACTCGGTCACGCTAATATGGATACGATCTCAAGATTATCCACGAAGAAGCTAGTACGCGGTTTACCAGAAATAACATTCAAGAAGGATTCGGTATGCAGCCAATATAAAAAGAACAAAGCTACCAGATCCACATTCAAATCTGTAAACGCAGTATGTACTACTAGACCTCTACAATTGCTACATATGGACTTATTCGATCCTAGCAGAGTTGCTAGCCTCGGAGGTAAATTGTATGCTTTTGTAATTGTAGATGATTTCTCTAGATACACGTGGGTATATTTCTTGACACACAAGAATGATGTATTATCCGAATTTGTCGCCTTTTGCAAGAAGGTACAAAATGAAAAAGGTTACATGATCACTCGAATGAGAAGCGATCATGGAGGCGAATTCGAGAATGCTGATTTTGAGCAATTTTGTGACATACACGGTTTCATACACGAGTTCTCCTGCCCTAGGACTCCACAACAAAATGGAGTTGTGGAACGTAAGAACAGAACTCTAACCGAAATGGCCAGAGTAATGTTAAACCAGTTTAGTCTACCCAAATATTTCTGGGCTGAAGCTGTCAATACAGCTTGCTTTGTTCTCAATAGAGTTCTAATTCGACCCAAATCGAAGAAGACTCCATTTGAGTTATGGGTTGATAGAATTCCATCTGTTTCATATTTTAGAATATTTGGTTGTAAATATTTTATTCTTAATACAAAAGACAATTTAGGAAAATTTGATGAAAAGGCCGATGAAGGTATATTTTTAGGTTATGCGACCAAGAGCAAAGGATACAGAGTCTTCAACAAACGAACAATGATCATCGAAGAATCAATCAACGTCACCTTTGATGAAATGATCGATGACAGTGATGAAGATCTGCCTGCATCAAGCTCAACATCAGCTAATGCTCAACCAAGCTCTGCACTAGCTGAACCTCCTAGAGAAGATCCAGGAACTAGCTACCTTCAGAGTCTACCGAAAAGGTTGAAATTTACAGCTGATCATCCAAAAGATTTGGTAATTGGTGATATTACCAAAGGAGTAAGTACTCGTACATCCAGTAGAGATATTGTTTCTAGTGTTGCATTTATTTCACAGCTAGAACCCAAATCCATTGATGAAGCATGTAGTGATAACTTTTGGATAGATGCTATGCAAGAGGAATTAAACCAATTTGAACGGAATCAAGTTTGGGAACTTGTTCCCAGGCCTATTGATCATCCGGTCATTGGCACCGGTTGGGTATTCCGAAATAAACTAAATGAGGATGGTTTAGTGACTCGTAATAAGGCTCGACTCGTAGCTCAAGGATACAATCAAGAAGAAGGTATCGACTACGATGAGACTTATGCCCCAGTTGCGAGATTAGAATCCATTCGCATGTTATGTGCATTTGCATGTTTTCATAATTTCAAACTATTTCAAATGGATGTCAATAGTGCTTTTTTAAATGGTTTTATAAAAAAAGAAGTTTTTATAGCACAACCTCCAGGTTTCACGGATTTCAAAAACCCTGATCATGTTTTCAAGTTGAAGAAAGCCTTATACGGTTTAAAACATGCCCCTCGTGCTTGGTATGATCGTCTAAGCTCTTTTCTACTTGACAACGGTTTTTTAAAAGGCAAGGTTGACACTACACTGTTTATTAAGTCTTTTAATGGCAAACTTTTTTTAATTTAAATCTATGTTGATGATATTATATTTGGATCTACTGATGAATCTCTGTGTCAAGAATTTTTTAAGTGTATGTAGAATGAGTTTGAGATGAGCATGATGGGAGAGCTGAAATTCTTTCTCGGATTGCAAATCAAACAAACTGATAATGGGACATTTATAAATCAAGCCAAGTACACAAAAGACTTGCTAAAGAAGTTTGATCTGGACAATGTCAAACCTATTGGCACTCCAATGGTAACTTTAACAAAGCTTGATTCAGATGAACAAGGCAAGCCAGTCGACACACGTAAGTATCGAGGTATGATTGGTAGTTTACTTTATTTAACTGCTAGTCGTCCAGATATAATGTTTAGTGTTTGCCTGTGTGCACGTTTTCAAGCTAACCCAAAGGAATCACATCTGTCCGCAGTTAAGCGTATCTTTCGATACCTTAAGGGCACTTCTTCTGTTGGCTTGTGGTATCCCAAAACTAAGTCCCTTGACCTTATTGGTTATTCGGATGCAGATTTTACTGGATGCAAAGTTGATAAAAAAAGTACCAGTGGCATATGTCATTTCTTAGGCAAGGCTTTAGTCTCATGGTTTAGTAAAAAGCAAAATTCTGTAACCCTATCAACAATAGAGGCTGAGTACATCGCCGCAGGACGTTATTGTGCTCAGATTTTATGGATGAAACAAACCCTAGAAGACTATGATTTATTTTACACACATATTCCCATTTTCTGTGATAACACGAGCACTATTAATTTAACTAAGAATCCAGTATGTCAATCTCGTACTAAACATATCGAGATTCGACATCACTTTCTTAGAGATCATCATCAAAATGGAGATATAAACCTTGTGTACATAGATACTGAAAATCAACTAGCTGACATCTTCACTAAACCTCTAGCGGAAGATCGTTTCAATTATTTACGTCGAGAATTAGGAATTTTGGACGTCAATAATATTAATTAATTTTATTTTATGATTATATATCATTACGCAAAAATTGTGTTAGAGACAAGCCAATAAAGAGTCTGTCTGTCACCACAACTACGGTTGAAGCGAAGCGGTACTTAAGAGTTCCCCGGTGAACCTCCGCCAGCTGGAACAGTACTCCTACAGCTAATCTGAAACAGTCGCTGTGTAACGATATTTAATCTATAAAATAATATTAATTATGTTAATTGAAGTTGAAATGACTAATCTTTGAATTAAATATTTGAAATGAGACAATGAAAAAGAATGGCAAAAATCAGCTATAAAGAACCCTAGGCGAATTCGGCCAGAGCTTTGACCGAATTCGGCCCGAGTTCGGTTGAAGGTGTCAGGTTATATAACCAAAACCCGAGAGCCTTTCTTCCTCATTGTTTCTAAACTACATCATAAAAGCAGCAGCAGCCGCGAAGGAGCCCCAAACCCTAGTTATTCACCACCCTCTTTCTTCCAATCCAAGTGGTGAAATCAATCCAAAATTTGGATTCGTACGGAGTTCGTCGTTCTCTTCGACATACTTTGATTTAGGGAGGTATAACCCTATCTTTCTCCACTTTTCAATTAGTGCATTTTTACTTTAATTTGCACAAATGGCACCCAAATTCAATCCTTCAAAGAGGAAGAAGACGACCCCCAGTGAGGAAGGGTCATCTTCGCATCCGCATACGGATTCCCTCTTCTCATCGGTCCAAACGAGCGACGACGCGTTCGACGGGTTTTTCTTTCAAACCCTAGACCAAGCCCTACTGTGGTATGGAGACTTCTCCATGAGATCCATATGAACAGGCACTCCAGTCAAATGGACTGTATTTCCTGATCATCGTCATTTCTTTGAGGCATTAGGGTTACATCTTTTTGTTAAACTCTGCTTCCCTATAGCAACTAATGCCATTATATTATTTTATTGCAATCTCATATTAAACACTTTTGATGTGAGCACTCATGTTGGAGGTATTGATATCAATTTCGATGATGACCTCTTAGCGGAGATCCTTGGTATCCCTAACGAAGGTGAACCTCTAGTTGACATCACTGAATTTGATTTTTCCGAAGGCACGACACTCGCCAGTTTCAAAGCGGAACTCTGTGCTCCTGATAGAGTACGCTCTGGAATGTTCAAGATTAACAACCTGAACTTGTTTAACTATGAATTGCATCGCATCATCTATTCCACTCTACTTCCAAAATACACTTCAAAGGATGATGTGACTTCTCTTGAGCTGTCCGCCATGTACCACATTCTTAAGGGGATTCCATTTTCTGCCCCTAAGACCATGATTCAGATGATGGGTCATTGTCGTACAAGAGATAGAAATCTCTCTTACGCGATGATTCTCCCATGTATCTTTCAGCGCTTCGATATCGATCTGTCGACTTGTACTCAGGACCCTGAGCCCAAGTTTCTTCAGTTATCTCGTCGTCGTAGGACTATTTCAGCTCCTCCTCCTGCTCCTCCTACTGCACCTCCTCCACCACCTCATCAGTATGCCATGACATTTGAGGGCATACATCAGCATTTATCTGCTTTGTACGTCTTGATGACGGACATGGCTCGCGAACGTGAGTTCCGCGACGTCACCCGTTATCAGGCGCTTGCAAATTTCGTAGCTAATCTTCGTTTCGCCCAGACTGGTCATTCAGCCGGTTCCATCCCTAGAGATCCAGCTTTTTCTGGTTACCGCTGTGAGGATGAGGCTGTTCATGCCTACTTCCAGCCCGGTAACGCCTATGATTGGTACCATCCACCTCGTGACTTTGTTGGTGAGTTCTATGCTGGCGCCCCTCCTCATCCTTCTGGCGCTGGTACCTCTGGAGCTGGTCCTTCAGGACATGCTGGTTGAGCTGATGATGATGATGAGGAGATGTGACTATATGATTTTGATTGATATTTTATTGTGCACTTGGAAATGCTCCGACATTCCAAATTATTATCAGTACTTTTTGATTATTATTAGCACTTTCTAGTTTGCTTCAGTACTCTGTTATTTTCATGGACATGTTTATTATGCCTCAGTTTATGGCATTCCAGTTTATTTCAGCACCATGTTTCAGTTTCAGTTTATGATAGCACTATCTCTTATATTGCTTCATTCTTTATAACTGTCTGTGAAATTACATGCCTGTGATGAATTTTTTAGATAATACATGCCTGTGATATTTCTCTTTTATTTCTGCCTTATTTTTTTATATGTGTTTTCTCACTATTTGTTACTTATGCATTGATTGCGGGGGAGCTTTATCTTTTGTAATTATTTTGCTAAGTGACAAAGGGGGAGAAAAATTAAAAGATCTAACATTTTTTTTGAAATAATACAGGATATGAACAATTCTACTTTTTGATATTTTGAGCAAGCTTAATGTTATATCATTCATAGTTTTTCAATTATCAAAATGGGGGAGATTGTTGGCCCATTGGTCGTATGGTCAACCTTATTTTAATAATTGATCAAACTCTGTCTCGATATACGAAGCTAGTCAGGATGTATCGAACTCTTGGACATGAACAAGAAAAGCTATCTACACAGTTCAAGACCGAAGCTATGTTTGCCTGATCGAGTCTGTAATTCCTTATGCAATGTATTTTTTATTTTATTTGAGTCTAAGAATATGTTGTACACCGAGTTGTACTGGCAAATAGGCTACCCTTAAATGAGTTCAAAATGTTTTTAAAATGACCTCTCGAAAAGGTTTACAAAAAGGTTTTCAAAAAGGTTTTCGAAAATCACTAAAAAGCTTTTTAAAACCCTAACTAAACCCTGACAGAACTCGGGCCGAGTTCGGCCAGAGTTCGACCCGACTTCGGTTGGTGGCCGTTGTGATTTTGAATTCTTGTTACTTGGTCCTCCTGCAGTTGCGGATTTGACCGAGATTTGCTCATAGAGTTCTGCCCGAATTCTGTCAGAAGTTTGCGTTTGGAACACCTATAAATAGAGAAGGATTTCGATCATTTCAACTCACTCATTCACTTTCAATCTTCTATCTATCTAAAGCATTCAGTCTTCCAAAGAGTTTTCTTGAGCTTTAAATTTCAGATCCCAAGCCAATTACAATCCTCTAGTCGATTTGCCAGTACGGTACGGTCTAGAAGTTTCTGAGAGATTGTAATAAGAAGGCTTGATAGAAGAATACCTCTTCAAATTAAAGTTGGACGAGTTCTTCGTATCAAAGCTCGCGTTGTAGAAATTGCAAGGACTTCGTAAGAAATCTTGCGGTTTTTCTAATAGTAGATTCAACTGGTAGCAAGAGTTCTACCGACTGGATTAGTCCTCAACAGAGGAAAACCAGTATACATCGCTGTCTTTGCGTTTGCTATCTTAACTCTGTCTTTACATTATTTTAGTTGTGATTAATATTCTGTGATTATGCTGCTAACATTTTTAATTAGCATTATTCTGCTGCCAACTCTAGTCACCCCCCCTCTAGAGTATTACGCTTTACTATTTCGTTTCTACACCACACACCTCTTCGCGTTCGGCAAACATTCCCCTGGCCGATCCTCGTACCGATACTGCACCTCCCCGTTGAGCTCGATACACCTAGCCGCCACTCATGAGTCACCCACGCCAAGCTCGGTGCAGTGCCACCGTCTGTGCGCCGCAACCTCGCGCTGGTCGAACCACCTTCTCCATCGCCCTCCGGAAACCCCCTTCGCCGCCGCCCCACCCGAAAAACCCCTTCGCCGCCGCCCTCCGGAAACCCCAACGCCATCGCCGGCAGGCCGACGCCTCAGCCGCTGCGGCATCCTCCCGAACCACCGCCGCCACATGTGCGACCATAGCCACCGCCGCGGGGGAACCCCATCTGCGGGAGCTCCTCTCCGCTGCCCCCTTCCGGCGCCGTACTCCTCCGCTCGTCTGCGCGGACACCCCGGGCGATCATAACCCTTGTCGTACGAAGATCCACCGCCACCTCCTTGCTCCACGTCGATGCCCCGTCATGCGCACCACCGCACGAAGGACCTCCTCCGGCGCTGCGACTCCTTTTCGCCGACCACTCCGAGCCGCCTCCACCCGGCCACCGTGCCACAAGGATCTCTCCGCCCCACTCGCGGTCTCGACGCCCAGCCGCTCCGCCAGCGCACCGACCGCCGCGCCGCTCTCCCGCCGACGAGAACCACTAGGTAAACCCCTCTCGAACCTCACTCTCCCTCTCCATCCCCTTTCTTACTTGCTGTAAAAAAAAAGAGGGAACAACACATATGCTGTTTCTATTATTATTTTACTATTATTATTATAATTATTATGATTACTGTTATCATTTTATTATTATTATTATTATTATTATTATTATTTCTATTGAAATTGCTATTTGTTTCTTTCGACTATTCTATTTTATTATTATCATTATTAATAATGATACTAGCATTTTTTTAAAAAATGATTAACAATGCTAATATTATTATTGTTTTCTTTCATGATAATATAGTTGTACTTTTATGAGAAGGTACATATATAAATATATATAAGTTGTACTAGTAGTATTTTGAGATTTATATTTCTTCTATCAAAATAAGACAGTGGGGTTTAACCCTATACATAATTTCAAACCAGATTTCAAAGAATAATTATATTTCCATCTAAAATAGTATCGTAGCACTTTTACTCGATTCAAATGATTTTAAAGTATTATCTATAAATGTTTTGATTTATAAAAAAAATGTACTTTCAAAAATTGTGATATATATAAATTATTTTTAAATAATAATTACTAAAATTATTTTGAATGACAAAAATATATTTTCAAGTAGTATAAATATTTCTAAGGTAGTTTTCCTTCACCCCAAATTTCTCGATTATCAATCTTGACCATGACTAAATCCAAATTCCTCGCAACTTCAGACCACTGCCCATCAATCACGGCTATTGGACACCTCGGGACTTGTCAGAACATTGCACCCACTAAGCGATACACCAGGCAAGACACCTTGCCTTTACTGTTTAAATTTTTGCTCAATATCATGCATGCTTTTCCTCATTTTTTAGCACATAAAATGTTGTTCTTTCAAAACAATATATAGATGCAAATTACTATATTTTATACAATTGACTTAGAGTTAAGGGACCACCGTATGTTTTGTGTATCTCCTAAACTATCACGATGTGCCACAAATTGTGTGTGAGTTGTGAGTCGCATATAGATGCGGACTTGCGTGCTGACTGATCATTGGTGCGTACAGGCCGTGCGTTAGGATATAACTGCTAATAGATTTGTGTAGAAGACTTGGCAGTTATTAAGGATTAAACAATGTCGTGGAGACGACGCATATATAGTATCATTGGAGGGAGGAAACAGTTATTAGTGTAGGGGATACATGTTCAGTACACACATAGATTTGGGCCGATAGTATCTCGTATGAGCGCTACTTACTGCCCCGGGGCCGATAGTTCTCGTATGTGAGCTACTTTCTGCCCATGGTCGATAGTCTCTCTTATGAGCGCTACCTACTACCACTCTCTTTCTCTCCATCTATGCTGAACACCTAAGCTATTGCATAGAACGTTTTCTTCTAAAGTGTATTCCACATAGAATGGTTAGTAACCTTTACTCATGCATACTTTTCTGTTGAGCTTTATTATTCAGTTTATTGGCATGATATTATGTGTCTTGTTACGTCCCTCTGAGGACCTGGTGATCTCTCCAGGTGTGTGTTTTCGTGATTCTTGCAGGTGCTCTAGCTAAGGCCATCTGTTCCTTCGTGATGATTGCTCTTGGACTCGTCACTTGCTCTCGCTTGCTCAATTCTTTCCTTGTATATTTTTTCATATTTAATTTAGTTGGTAATGGATTTTTCTCCGCCCAACTATTGTGTACATGACAAACTCAAAGTTGCTTTTATATCATTATTTATATTCGTGGATGAGATTTAGTATCTTGGCTTTCTACCTTTATAGCTTATATATATATACGAGCTGTATATTTACTCGTATGTATACAGCTGGCATGATACGTTTCTAGTCCTACTATTTTGTGACTGGGGCGTTACAACGGCTCTTAAAGATGCTGGAAATGATGAAAATCTTAACATTGTTGTTACAGAGACTCAGACCACCACCGATCAAGATTTTGAAGTCAGGGATGCAGAAGAGATTGCCCTAGCTAACCACACAGAATCAGGGGACGGAAGCATCTGTTTTTTATCAGGTGATTTTGAAGCTGGAAGAAGTCAGGCAGCTGTGTCTGAAACTACCATGGCCTGGCTACGCTTTGATCTGGACATGCCCCGTGAGACCCCATATGTATTGTCAGGATCAGGTAAAATTTTGACTTTATATACCCTAATTCCTGTAACAATGTGTAATGACTGTGTATCTTGATTACAGTGGGCCCTGTGGGGACACTTGTAACAGACGCATCGACCACATTCAGTTTCAGCTCGACCATGTCCCCCTGGATATGGGGACCCAAACGGAAGAGGAAAGTTCTTCTATGATGCTATTGCTCGGGTCTCCTGGTGTACAATCTGTAATTCCTCCAGCAACTGCAGAAATAAGAATTCAAACAGAAGTGGCTACCCCGGGTATCTCAACGATGAACAGAGCTGTCGTCGAAGCTTATAATAATGCTTTCTTCACTTTTCTAAAGCCTCTAATACAAATGGTCATGGAAAAGGACCAACCTTATGAGTCAATAAGGGGCCCTTCCTCCTTCATCATTGGAGCCATCCACAAGATTGGTGATCTGGATAGAGTCAACTATTTAGATTATATTTTGAATGAGGTTGAAGAATCAATCAAATCTTATAAAGATCTAACGAGAGTAAACATCCAGAAACTCGTAGATGCTGAATGAGAGGTGATGGCTCACAAGGCTGCAATATGAAAAGCAGAGTTTGAAGCTTCTGTATTAGCTTTCTCACAGCGCTCTGCAGAGTTGGAATCTCATATTGTCGAGACAACGTCTTCTGTTGAGTGCTATAAGACTGAAGCTGCAAAGAAAGAGAAAGAAGCTGTTGAATATCAAGTTCGCCTTCGGGATTTAGAAACTGAAATGGCTCGACTCTAAGAAGCAATCAAAGCAGCTCGACGACGAGAAGAAGATGTATTGGAAATGCATCAAATTGCTGCGAGTCAATTAGATGACTTGAAGGGGCAACGGGATGCACTTATCCAAACCGATGATGTAGAACTGGAACATCGAGCTGATTTGCTTCAACCTTTTGATAAAGAGTCTGGGAGAGCTCTTGCTAGGTAAAGGGTGCTCAACTACAGAGTAGAGAGGGCTGAGAATTTGAAAAGATTGATTATTGATCTCAGTACTCAGCCTCCCCAGTGAAGCAATCTATAGAAGCTTTTATATTTTTGTCTTTCACATGATGTACTTTTTTTTGATATGTTGAACATTATATAAATAAAAACTAATGCTCTTTGTGGTTCCATTACTTATTTTATATCTATAGTAGATATAAGTAATAGATAAGAATAGGAAAATATGTTCAGAGGTACCGGACATGACATATCACCTAAAAGAAAACAATAATACTAATTATATCTGTTCAGAGGTAATATGAACGTGACAGAATGTAATTCTCAAAATATTATCATTTTAAAATACGACTTTATCAGAGGTAATGTGGACGTAATAAGTCGCTGATGTAGATGATAGAATTCAGAGGCAATACGAACATGAATTCATGTATTCGTTAATTATTTTTGAATCAGATGGGATACAAAAATAAGATATCTTTTAAAACAATTGGGTTCCAAAAGTTTAGGTTTATGTTCAGGTGATATGATGTTGATATTTTCCACTGGGATTTTAAAAGTTTATCAGAAGGGTGAATAAAAGACAATAACTCAATGTTGTTTTTAGTATGTACAACATACAAAGAATATCTTACATTTCCTTCATTCATAGTATTTTTTTTTAGAATTTGTCGTTGATAGGCATCATAGCAACTCGGCCATCCATCTCGGTTACTTGATAAGCTTCGTTTGTGAAAACCTTGCTTACAACATAGGGACCTTCCCATTTTGCTTCGAATTTGCCCTTGCTCATGTGTGTTATAGTCATAGGACGTCTGACTGTAAGGACTAGTTTGCCTTTTTGGAATGCTCATACTTTAACCTTTCGGTTGAAAGCTTTGGAGGCGGGCATGATATAGCTCAATATGCTGTTGAGCTAGTAACCGTTTCTCGTCCAATGCTTCATGCTCCTGAAGCCGAAGGTAATCATTGTTTTCTGTTTTGAGTTCATTGGCAATTGCAATCCTTAAGAAGGGAATTTGAATTTCTAATGATAGGACAGCTTCGTATCTATACAAGAAGGAGAAAGGTATGCAACCGGTTGGAGTGCGTATAGTTGTACGATAAGCCCATAGACATTCTCCAAGATTTTCACTCTAGTTTCATTTTTTGGTAGAAACGAATTTATTGAGAAGCTTGATAATAATTTTGTTGAATTCTTCAGCCAGACCGTTAGCAACAGGATTGTAGGCCGTGGAAGCAACATTATTGATTCTTTTATCATCACAAAACTAAGTAAACTTTTGACTGATGAATTGTGTTCCATTATCATGAATGATTCATCGAGGAATACCAAATCTGTAAATTACATGATGTTTAATAAAGTTGGTGACGTTGCTAGTCTTGACTTCAGATAAAGGTATAGCTTCGGCCTATTTCGAAAAGTAATCGGTTATACCCAGTATAAACTGATGTCCTATAGACGACGGTGGATTGATAGGACCAATGGCATCCATACCCCAAGCTTCAAAGGGCCATGATGTGATAGTCGGATGAAAGAACTCCGACGGTTGATGGATGAAGTCTGCATGGATTTGACAGGCTCGACATTTTCTAGCATATTCAATGGCATCTGATACCATAGTGGGCCAATAGTAGCCCATACGTCGGATATGATCTTGTAATTTAGGACTAGGCTGATGTGCACCACATACACCATCATGAGCTTCCCGTAGTATTTATTTTACTTCATCTCCAGCAAGACAACGTAAGAGTAGACTATCAAATGTTCATCAATAAAGGGTCTTAGAAGTATGATTGTAATAAAACCGGAGTGATCGCCTACGGATTGTTGTAGCTTCCTTAGAATCTTCAGGTAAAATATCATGTACCACAAAGTCAATGAAATGAGCTCTCCAGTTCATTAATAACATTGATTTCAGTTGAATTATAGAACTCAATATTTGAGTTATTCTCAATGCAAAATAACTCTCTATTAGTGATGACAATCATCTGTTGCCTTTTCACTGGGATTGCTAATACGGCTGCCAGATTAGCCAATGCATCAGCCTCCGTATTGCATGCCCGACGTATATGTTCAATGAAGAAGCCCTTGAATGATGTAGCCAATCTAATTGCCTCTTCATGATATAGGATAAGATCCTGGTGTCGAACTTCATACATGCCTCTAACCTGATTGACAATCAGTTTAGAGTCTCCATATACTTGAAGATATTCAATATCTAAATATTTAGCAAATTGGAGACCAATGAGCATAGCGTTGTATTCAGCCACGTTATTGGAACACGACTCGTCTAAAGAATAGGCTCTTTGAATAGCTAATCATTCTGGCAATACGAGGACGATTCCAACTCCAGCGACAATGGCACCTTTTGGTCCTATTCTGGATGCACCGTCAAAGAATAGATGTCAGGCGAGAATTTCTTCTGAAATTATGTTGGATTCCAAAGTTTCATCCGGCATCTCGTCATAGAGTTTAGATGTTTCGAAAATTGGATGAGCTGCCAGGAAGTCAGCAAGCGCTTGACCCATAAAAGACTCTTGAGAAATATAAACCAAATCATATTGTGCTAATAATATGTCCTATGTACCAAGCCTAGAATTGAGTGTACTGGGCTTCTTCATCAAGAACGAAAAGGTTAACTCTGGAAATAACATGGATAATTTGGCCGCTGATATAATGTCTCATCTTTGGAACATAAAACATCAAAGCTAGACATTCTTTTTCTACTGGGATGTATCGATGTTCAGCTCCGATCATTATACGACTGAGATAATAGATAGCTTGGTCTTGACCATTTTTATTCTTCTGAGCTAGTAAGGCACCCAATGAATGATCCATCGCTCGAACATACATCAAGAAGGGTATTCCTGAGACTGGAGGCACTAGAACTGGAGGGTTCACGAAGTACCACTTTATATCTTCAAATGCTTGCTGGCATTCTTCAGTCCAAATAAAAGACACACCTTTCTTCATGAGTTGAGTGAACGGTCTACAGCGTCCAGAGAGATTTGAGATGAATCTCCTGATGTACGCAAGCCGTCCCTGGAATCCTCGTATCTTTTTTATGTTGCGTAGAGGATGCATCTCTTGAATGGCTTTAATTTTCTCAGGGTCAACGTGTATACCTTTAGAGGTAATAACGAATCCAAAAAATTTGCCACTAGAAACTTCCAGGAATGACTTAGTGGGATTCATCTTGAGTTGATGTTGGCACATTAGATCGAATATAGTTCTTAAGTCTTGAATGTGGTCTTCCTTTAGACCACTTTTGACACCAATATCATCTATAGCATTCAACTGTCTTTCGCAAATGATCACGAAAGATAGTACCATGGCCCGCTGATAAGTTGCACCAGTATTTTTAAGACCAAACGATATGATAGTGTAGCAATAGACTCCGAGTAGAGTACGAAAAGATGTATGTTTCTCATCTCCTGGATGTATCTTGATTTGATTATATCCTGAGAATCCATCCATAAAAGACATTCGTTCAAATTCGTAAGTATTGTTTATCATGACATCAGTGATCGAAAGAGGAAATTCATCCTTTGGACAAGCTTTATTAAGGTCTCTGAAGTCGATGTAGACTCGGATCTTTTCTGTTTTCTTTATAATTGGGACAACATTAGCCATCCAGTCAGAATGTTGTTCTTATCTGATGAAGCCACAAGCGATGAGCTTCTTGACTTTAGCTTCTATGGCATCAATCATGTTAGGTCGAAATCGACGTTGTTATTGCTTGACTGGCCTTGTATTCAGCAGAATATTGAGCTTGTAGGTAGCGATCTGGGGATCTAATCCTGTCATGTCTTTATAGCTCGAATACATTAATTTATTCACTAATAAGTTAAATCAGTTCTTGTTTATCCGCTTTAGGGAGGCTTTTGCAGATGAAGATTGGCCTTGGGGAGGCTTCGTCTCCAACATCGACTTGAACCAACTGATCTTCGGTAGGAGGCTCACGTTGTTCGAAGCGAAGCTCCCATTGAGTATCCATCCTTTGTGTCTAAGGATCAGATTCAGGGGCATCGACAACGTCTTTGTCGTCCTCCGCGAACTCGGCAGTTACCATATTGGAAGATAGAGTCACTCGATGGACATGCCCTACACTGGTGTCTGAATCCCATAAAATAGAGTTAGATCGTTCTTCTTTATCGGATTCGAAGGCTTCTGTAGTCGGAGTTGGCACGATATAACCCAATTCCCGCATCACTTTATTGTAATATTGTTGTGACTTTCCTTTTGGAGCAGGAATACGAATAGGAGTTCACCTTCTCTTACCACTATTGAGACCAGCTTTAAAATTATAGCCCATATTTTGAATGATATCTTTTGATTATTGACTATAACGACGTAGTTGAAGTCTTCCGTTATCTTGATTTTCTTCTTCACTATCAGGCGTGATCTAATGTTCTGTGCCCTTAGTAAAAAGTATAGAAAATTCATCTTTCTTCCTGGAAGGAACTAAGAAGATGGAGTCTTGTATTGATTCGAGCAGTACTTTGTCTTGGAGAGGTTGAATTACTCCTATTGTGAGTGGTTCGAAGTTATCTAACATTTCTAAATAACATCGAGTATAATAAAAGACATCAGTATACTGTAAAGGAGATGCTACTTTATTGATTTGTACATCATCATTTACAACAGGATTCTTGGCCTTAATAGAAGGCTTAGTAAGGTTGATAACCAAAGGAGGAGAAGGAGAAGGAGAAGGAGAAGGTCAGTTACGACGAAGGTCGATAACAAGAGGCTCAGAAGAGGTGGGCTCCCTCTGTTCTATTTTTACAGCAGGAGGCTGTTTGTAAAAGATGGATAGTCAATGTCTGAGAAGAATATGGATGAGTAGTACGTCCTTTGACTGGGATTATGAGAACATCATCTGAGGTGTTTTTTTGATCTTCCTCACTATCCATCGCCAACACAACCTTCATGATCTCTTCTTTGTAGATCCGAGAATCAGTATAATATGCTTTAATACCCCTGAAAGGATTTACGTCAGCTACTTTCGTCTGGACTTCTCCATTGAGGTCTACTTATTTGAAGCATTGGTGGAGTATGGATGGTACAATATTATGCTCATGCAGAAAGGGTCTTCCTAAAAAAGTATTATAAGAGTCATGATTATCAATCACGTAGAAAGTAACCTTTGTACGAAGATTGTCTATTTGAACTTTCAGGCGAATCTTCCCCAAAGGTTCACTTCTTCCAGAATTAAATCCCAAGATTGTCGTGATGGTTGTTGAAAGATTATGTATAGGGATCTTTAATGCATCTAGTAGAGTCTTTGGCATGATGCTGAGTGCAGACCCAGGGTCGATCAAGATGCGATCAACCTTCATGGTATCGACATATCCCGTGAAGTAGAGGGGTCGGTCATGACGATTATCTTCCAGCAGCATATTATCTTGTGTAAAGGTGATGTTGGGCATCAGCTCGATCACACTATGACAATGAAAGCAGGTTACAGGCTCCTCCTTTGGCTTCTTGAGGAGTGTTAGACAAGTATCAGCTTGCATCAATGCTTTGCTTCACTCAATGTTTCTCGAGATTCCTTCGAGAGATACAGTAGCTCAAAAATTGATAATCTTGCCGGGGTATTAGCCAGCTGAGGCAGTATATCAAAGTTATACGGCTTCTCGAGTCCCAGAACTAGAGTCTTCTTTAATACTTTATCAAAGTGGATAGACTGCTTTCCTTTGTCGGCTGCCGTCGGTTTGGGAGGAGTTGGTTCCACTTGAGGTAATAAAATTGATAGAACATTAACAACATGAGAAGATGATGCTGAAGGAGCCTCTGGAGCTAGAGCAGGGTTCTTTTGACCTTCTGATTAGTCTCTCAGGTAAAGCTCCCGGACCTGGTACCAGTTAAGACCGCTTCTTTGGATACAGGTTCGAAGGACACCATATTACAATTCTTTGCCTGGATCTTTCTTTGAAAGGTTTCTTTTGGCATGATAAAGAGTTTATCCAGTAACCCAAACCAATATGAGATTGGTTGTGTGAAAGGCATAGAGAAAGAGGTACATGAGATTCTTTTCCATGATTCAGGCCGGGAGCCTTTTGTAGATCATATCCTATCTTCTTCATGAGTTTGCGGATTGTTGACTATAAATATAGAAGGCTGGTTGATCATTGGTTTTTATCTTTGGCAGCATTGTCTCAGAAGAAGAAGAAGAAAAATCTGCCGTCGAGGTGAAGGTAGCAGTTAAAGGTGGAGGATAACGTTTACCCAATGAAGTTATGTGACATGACTTGTATTTGGTTGCTTTCTTGGACTTCATGGATGAAGAAGGTACTTCAAAGTCAGCCACCAAATCAGGATGGACCTACATAATCTTATCTTTATCAGTAGACAAAGAAACAAGACCATCAGTTCATGTAGGTGGGAGATTAACAATCGCCAAAGTGGTTCTCGGGATAGGGATAATGCCGTCCTGCGCAAGTTGAGCAGGAAAATCGCCAAACTATAGAGAGACGACGTTAGTATTATAGTCTTTTCTTCTTGTTGGAGAGTAATTGCACCAGAATTAACCATCTCCTGGATCTTGCCTTTAAGTACGTAGCATGCTCGAGTCAGATGTTCGATAAATCTGTGGTAAACATAATATTTAGGGTGGTCAATTTTACCTACTTCCTCTGGTTGTTTTGCCTCTGGCAGTTAAAGTTTATTGCTCTTGATTAGGCAATCAAAGATGCTCATGACATCATCTTCATCAAAGGAGTATTCTTCTTTTGGACGTGGCGCTCTCTGTGGTGGTGCCATTGGAGTAGGTGTTGATTGACCTATACTGAAGGCTAGAGTTTTTTTTTCCTTTGACATTGATAGCCAAAGTCTCGTTACCCTTACGGTTAGTCTGACAGCCACCATTATTTGATGTAGCATGTTCATCTTTGTCAAAATTAGGCATCTAAATACCTAATTGCTTAAACTTATCAGCACTTTCCTCTACCGCTTTAGCATTCACTATGAATGAAGGCCAATCATATAACTACATCGATCCAGTCCACATGCTGATTATAGGCAACATGTTTGAGTTGAAAGTGTCTATAGTCAAAGCATCTGGAGTTCTGAGAGACATTTTGAGTGTCTCACGATGGAATCGTTCAATAAACCGTTCAGTTGTTTCATTATGTCATTGTTTAATTTTAATGAGAGCAAGCATAGTCATGTCGTTTGTTTCCTCATAAAATTATTCCAGGAACATTTGTTTGAAACCAGAGAAAAAGGTTATAAAACCATCTGGCAAACTGCGGTACCAGTCGTAAGCTGCATCTGTTAAACATCCGACGAACACTATAGTGAGTAGAGCGTCATTTGGCTGTAGTTGATCAGCCATTACTTAAAGTGATTAAGGTACTAACTTAGAGATGTGCTACCATCAAACAGCATAATAGTATAGGGTTTGTATTTGGAAGGAAATTGGACTTCCTTCTACTCTATAGGATAAGGTTGTTTGATCCTAAGCTTCTGCAAGCCGTCTTTCTGTTTGAGGGCTTCAAATTGTGTACGTAAAAGTTTTACATCCTCATTGGTATCTTCCAATGATTGTGGAGCAGTAGACTAATTTGATATGTTGGAAGAGGGTACTGCATGATAAGTACCACCCCCAGCACCAGATTGACTTGGAATAGCCTACACAGGTATGAAAGCGGTGTAAGAAGACTGTACCCCCAGACCAATATTAACGTGAGCTGATGTCGTTATAGGTTCTTGGGTCAGAATTAGATTCGCAACCGGTAGAACCGTATGTTGTGTCATAATTACAGCATGTATGCATGTCATCATCTCCACCATGCTTTTTTAAACTAGCCTCCAAAGCATCAATTCTTTGCTCTTGACTGTTAGAACTGGAAGCATCTTGATCTTTTATGATGACATAAGCAATCACTTCTCTAGCTATCGAAGACGAGCTAGTAGAAAAGATGGTACGTTCAGAACTTTCACTATCAGCATCAAAGTCATATAAGGAACTACCCCCAGGATAAGTGATAGAAATATCCTTTTGACTGAAGGCATCTTGGTTGGCATCAGGAAGATTCCTTTGACCTGTTGTTTCTTGGTCGGAAGGAAGATTCCTTTAACCGATTATTTCTTGGTCGAAAGGAAGATTCCTTTGACCGATTGTTTCTTGGTCGAAAGAAAGATTCTTTTGACCGATTGTGTCTTGGTCGAAAGGAAGATTCCTTTGATCGATTGTGTCTCGACTTCTTGATCTGGTATATTGGTATACTTCTTCATCGGATTCACGAATCCGATCTTAGTACTATTGACTGGGATTGCTGGATGCATTGCATCTTAGGCTCTTTTTACCTCCAGCGCTTTGAGACGTCATGTTGACAGAGGCATACAACAATTCATCTTCATCCACTATCATCGGTTGAGGAATCTGAGAGTAATTCAGACGGTCGAAGAAAAATCGTTTAGCTGATTGACAACAACATTTGATAACTACTTCATGGTGATGGTTACAGTTATGTTCTTGGGCTACACTACAGATGGATGAGACGGATTTGTGATCTTCCACTTCTGTTTAAGAATTTCATGGAGATCGGTTACAACAACAAGATGAGAAGAAGTCGAAGGAACATATTCTTTAATAATGTTAGGAACATGATTTTGATTCTTGAGATGTCCTATTCCTTGAGTGTACAAGAAAGTGCTGAGTTGGTTAGCATAGGTAAAGGGGTTCTTGACTTTAGAAGTCTGCTTTTGGCACAAGTTAGCCACTTGTGCAGGCTGTTTGTATTTTGTAGAAGTAGGTATTGACTGGCGCCTGTTGAGATAGGTGCGCATGTCAGATAGGTCTACTACTTGTGTATCTGCGCAAGATACTAGCAGCTTAACCTGCTTGGATCTTAAGATGTGCAGGATTGGAAGATCCAGAGTTACATTCTTAGGATTTGGCATAATCTTTTTTTGTCTTGTACAACCTGTTCTTATGTGCCTGGCATGGCTAAACTGGGTAACAAAAAGTTCAGTTTGAACAGAACTTACTTTCTTAGCAGAGATTTGATTGTCTCTATTTAGAGGAGTAGAGTTCCTGCCCAAAAGAGCTTTTATATTGACTGACACATAGCCGCCACTAGAGATACTTTCTACCGAGTCAAGGATTGGAGAAGAATTAGAAAAGGCCAAATGATGCTTTCCTTTATTCTATGACGAGGTTGGAATAGGTGTATTCCTTGCCAAAGTTTAATTTTGAAGAAGGAGTAGCTAAATAGCATTTTCCTTTGTTTTGTGGCTGAGAGGCCATAGGCGCAGGTTGCACAGGTTAAGGAAAGGCCAAAGGGCGCTTTCCTTTGTTCTGTCTAGCACTCTCGCTAGATAGTTTCTTCCCCGAGTTCAGAACTAGAGAAAATAAGGGAGTAGCCAAAAGGCGTTTCCTTTTGTTCAGAGCCGAAGATGCAGTAGGCACAGGCTACGCAGGGGTTCTGGTTGGCAGAAATCAGTCTGCACAGGTTGTACAGGACTAATAGTTGGCAAAGAAATAGTCTGCGCAGGTTGCGCAGGAGCAATGGTTGGCAGAGAGGCAGTCTGCGTAGGTTGCGCAGGAGCAATAGTTGGCAGAGAGGACTTGGGAGTCCACATAGTGCGCACCTTACTCTTAGCAGCAACTACGGTACGCCTAGTACCCTCAGCACTGATCATTGCTTCGTAAGCAGTTTGGTCGACTTGAACGACCAAAATCTTCTGCGTCTTGCCGATCGACGCGGTATCATATTGAGTTGTCACTTTGTCGTCAGAGGAGAAAATCGTCCCCAGTAGAGTCATTATTTTGCAAACAATATAGGGCGCTGGTCTATGAAACCAGAGACTCTGGGTTCGATCCCCAGTAGAGTCGCAATTTTGTTTGCAAAAACAAAAGTTTGATTACAAACTAAAAAAATAGTACAATAGTATAATTAATTTCTGGGGAAGTACAACTATAGGATTTTGATCAGAAGAAGATCACTTTATCCCTTGGACGATGTGATATCGAAGACACGAGCCTCTGAAAGATGCAACAACACTTTGTACGTAGATTATGATCATTAGTGATGCCTTAGAACTGATTTGAAACTCTATTTATAGAGTTCTTGATAAACTGTTAAGTAGTTATTCTGAGTGGCACGCACTTCCGGTTGTGCGCCTCTTGTCCAGTTGCACGAGCGGTTACTTCAACTGCTGGGGACGCGTAGCATCATTTGAGTGAGAGCGTATGGTCGTGGGCAGTGTAGTGGGCACGTTCTTCAAGATTAGTGGCATGCACGCCACATTATCCTACTTTTGGACATAAAATTTGATCAAGTGGCGCCAACTAACTATGTTGCGCGGCACAACTCAAACAACTGGCGCCTCTGACTAAGTCTTTGTACTGTATTTATTAATTCGTGTGCCGCATGACAACTTGCATGGGCCAGCTGTCAACATTAATTACATGCTGACAAAATCTTCTCGAGCGCCACATAGCACGAAATTCGAATGAATATTCTTCGATTTTTGTGCTGTCATAGTCGTCAGTAATGATGAAAGCTGTTACAGCTTCTCAATGAGGCTTGCACGTGGCACCGTGCACCTTGGCATTGGCGCAACCTGAGACTTGCGCAACTTAATGATCGGGCGCCACTAGATGATGGCGCACTTTAATGAGTGGCGCCCCTTAATTTTTAACTTCTATAGTTGAAGGGCTTTTATCTCGGTTATATTGCTTATAATCCCCTTCAAGTGGATTCTAAAAATTAATATTAATTTGCAAAAATAAATTAACGGTTTATTCAAAATTTTGTTCTACTTCGAACAATTTTTTGTGATTTTTTGTCAAAATTTTTCCTAGATTTAGGTTAGTTTAAAAATAAACTAATTGATAGAAACTAAAGAGGGTTAGGTTAGGTATGCACCCGATCAATTGGATCGGGAGACGATTGGGAGATGGTCGAGAGACGACAAAGAAAGCACGTTGCGAAGGAGGGGGTTCAAAATGGGTTTTCTGCTGCCACTACTACTGTGGATCTGTTGCAGCGCTCGTCGAGCGGCCCTGCCGGCACGTGGGCGTACGGGGGACGCCACTGAGGGGGTGGTAACATAGGCACGGCTCGATGGTCGGCCAGCCGGCGATTCTGTTGCCGCTGCTGGTGCTGCTGCTCTGGCTTGCTGTTGCAGCTCTGTTGTGACTCTTTTACTGCTGCATCCGGCGGCTGACGATGGTGGTCAGGTAGGCCAGGGTAGGGTGTCTAGGGTTAAGGTTTTTCAAAATTTCCTTTGTATATATATAGTGTTAGAAAGAATCGGGGGAAGGGGTCGACTATATACTTGCGGGAACAATATTCTAAAAGAATATATTTTTCTTATAAAAAATATTACCTCTTATTATTTGAAAACCCTATGATTTGGAATATATATATATATATATATATATATATATATATATATATATATATATATATATATATATATATATAACCAACAACCCATTTTATTCATGAAGGCCGAAAAAGCCGAACATATACAAGTATACCATAAGGCGCAAAATGCCGAGGCCTATACACGTATACTGTCAAAAGAGGAGAAAAATGGGGACCAAAATGGCTAAGCCGGGGATAGGAGAGAGTTCCAGAAGATCGTTTGTCCGTGCGAACAGAGGGAGCTCCGTTTGCGGCACTATCGAATGGTCTCCCAAATCAGTTGTTCTGCGGTGTACTGGTGGCCTTCATATATCGCCTTGTGATTTTTCCAGATAACCCACGTAGCGGTGACAGCTACGATCTGGTGGCCATGGGACGTGGAAGCCCAGGTCGCCATGAGGTCCTGAAAGTTGTCGCCCCCATGAGGCATTCTGCAGCGTTGGGAAAGTACCCTCCAGGCCTTAACCAGGAGGTCCCCTTGGCTGAGGATGTGGTTGACTGTTTTCGATTGACGATCAGAGCAGCATGTGCACACTAACGCAAGGCTGAACCCGATAGTGTTGAGCGTGTCATCAGTGGGTAGGATATTGCGTAGGGCTCTCCAAATAAGGAATGACCACTTCTTAGGGATGCATGTCTGCCAAAAGGATGCAATGGTTGGAGATGGCGCTGCATTGCCCAGGATCACTCTTCTGGCCGATCTAACCGAGAATGCTCCGACAACTGCGGGCGACCACTCGAGCTTATCTACGTTCGACCCAATCGTCAATCCTCTATGGTAGATGCAACCAACCTCCTCTAACCCAGCCTATACCCAAATTTTGTTCTAATTCCAGTTGTTTTTAGAGGGGTCCCACAAGTCCTTGATAGTGTTGTTCCTTGGGGCAGCTGAAAGGTTGGGAAGCAAGATGTCTCCAACCCAGCACTCCAAAAATGGCGATGAATCGTCGTTGCCTACCTGCAGGCAAATTGTTGGTTCGGCAAGAGATCGCCCGATGAGAATGCGACACCAAGCCGCTGAGGATGTGATGTTAGAGATGGACATCGACGGGTGTATGTTCTTGAAGTATCTGGGCTTCATGAACCTGGTCCATAAGTTCTGACTCGTGCAGAGAACGACCACAGTTTCATCGAAAAGGCATTAACGATGTAGAAAAGTTTTATGAAACCCAGGCCCCCCTCTCCGGTGGGAAGAGCCATTGTATTCCAACTAGCCCAATGGTGCTTGTCATTGCCGCCGCTGTACCCCAGAGAAAGTTGCTGAAGATACTCTCGATGGAAGATAGAACTTTCTTGGGGGGGCGCACGCAGCCAGGGTGTATATGGGAATGGATGTGAGGACATGATTGATGAGGATCATCTTGCCTCCGGGGGATTGGTTTGCATTATGCCAGCCCTCGAGTTTTTTCCTGATGCGATTGATCAGGTTCTCAAAGATAACGACGTTGGATTTACAGTACACAAGGGGGCATCCAAGGTTGGGGAATAGAGGATGCTTGATAGGTAAGGAGGTGGTGATGGAGAGGCTAGCCGCTTGCTCTCTCTTGATTTTGTGGTGGGTATAGATAATACATTTTTTCGGGTTGACCTTCTGGCCCAAGCACCCGACGTATCTATGAAGCATATTGTGGACTACTTCCAACGACCCGGCGTCCCCGGAAGGGAATATGAGGATATCGTCTGTGAAAGCCAGGTGGGTGATAATCGGCCAACCGCTGGCAGTATGGTAGTGCTGGAAGTTGGGGGTGCTCGCTATCTTATTAAGGTTTCTGCTCAATGCATCCGCCGTAATGATGAAGATGGTGGAAGATAGAGGATCTCATTGCCTAACCCGTGACTCGATTTGAAGAAACCGTCCGTCTGACCGTTGATAACCGTAGAGAACCATGAGTTGCTGATCGATCTCCATACGATGTTGGTCTAGGTTTCAAAAAATCCGAAGGTTCTGAAGACCCAGATCATGAATTGCCAATCCAGTCTATCGTAAGCCTTCTCCTTATCCAATTTGATGGCTATGTTGACCCCTCTTGCTGGGGGCTTCATGCAAGTAATTAACTCTTGGGCCAACATGATATTATCTTGGATATTCCTCCCCCGGACAAAGCTACTATGCTCCTCCGAGTTGATCTTGGAAAGTAGGCCAGCCATAAGGGAGGCGATAATCTTGGATATGATCTTGTTGGTAAAGGTACAAAGACTGATGGGGCGAAAGTCGTGAAATGTCTCTGGGTTGTCTTTCTTCGGGATGAGTATCAGATTAGTGCTCGAGATGGCTCTGGGTAAGTAGCTCCCTGGATGAAGGCGGAGACCGAATTGTGGATGTCCACCTTGATGATGTCCCAGCATGTGCGAAAGAAAACCCTCGAAAACCCATCTGGTCCAGGCGCACTGTGTTCGTCAAGGGCTCAGACGGCATCTTTCACCTCTTCCTCTGAAGGGGGCTGTTCTAGCCGGATATTGTCGATATTGCTAATAAGGTGGGGAACCTCGTCTAGAAAGGTGTTGTCTTTGAGGACCGTTTCCTTGGACAATAGTCGATAATAGAACTTCGCGGCCACCACTTGTAAACCCTTTTGATCGCTAATGCTGGTCCCGTTATCATCGACAATCTGATGGAGAGTGAGTTTCTTTCTGCGACCATTGACACAAGCGTAGAAGTAGCTCAAGTTTTTGTCCCCCTCGCTGTCCTATTTAAGCCTCGCTTTCTGTATCCAGAAATCGGTCTCAACTTTCAGCCTGAATTTGAGGATGGCTTTGGTGAGGTTCAGGGCCTTCCTGGTAGCTGGCGAACAGTCGGTCATGTACCTGGCTTCGGCACGTGTAACGTCATCCTCAGCCTCATTTGGAATACATACATATATATACATACATATATATATAATATTATATGATGGATGACCAGCCTCTAAAGAGCTCTGTTATAGCGATTCCTCTGAGCCACTGATCCCCTCCGGCTGCCCTCGGCGGCGGAGCGGCGACGGTTGTCCTCTGGGCATTAGATCCCCTCCTCAAGTTAGTCCAACTCTTCCGTCCCGGCGCTCTCTCTCGGCTTGATGCTACTCTCGCGGCCATCTTGAGTCCCCTGGTTTGGGTCGCCCCTACGGCACTCGCTCGGCGAATCCCTGATGGACGCCCGTGTCTTTCCCGACGCGGTGATCATGGTCGGCCTCCCTTCTAGCGACCCCTCCGGAGGGCTACCAGATTCCTCCCTGGCAGAGGCGGCCCCCTGGTCGACCGCCCTGCTCTCCCTCTTCGACCTCTCTCAACAGGCGATCGCTCTCCCTCTACGGTGGCCTCCCGTGTCTCATACGAACGGTCGGGCTTCTCGCTGGTGGAGCGAGCTTGGATGTCCACAGCATCGTCGTCTGCCGGAGCTACCCTCCCCTCGGAGCAGCGCTCGGCTCCGTCTGCTTCCTCCTCGGGCTGCTCGCCCTATTTTTCCCGTCCAACAGCTCTATCCCAGTTGTCAAACTCTAGTTTGAATTTGAATTCGTCTGCGACTCAGAGGCCCCCTCCGCCCCACTCGTAGAAGGCGCAGGCCTCCCAGGGCCATTGGAGTCACCTGCGCCAATTAGATTGGGCGCATCCCTTTTGGCCCCCTGTCCGGTCAACCTTGCTTCTGCTAGGGAAGGCTCTGTGCTTCCTGCACTATCCGTCGAGCCTGCCGTCTGACCGATGAACATTATGTCCTACGTAGCTAAGCATGTGGTCTCTCTGGCACTAGTGCCCCTTCCAACTGCATTCTCCGATGGCTCCACCCAGCCTATCACCTCTCCCGACCCCGCCTGTCCTGCACCATCGCTAATTCCCATTGGCGCTCATCCCCCCTCACCACTTCTTCATGCAGCACAGATTTCCCCTGCGCTCATATCGCTCGATTTCCAGTTCCTTTCGGCCCCGGCTATTGGACCCCTATTCCGACCTAATCGTTCCTTTGCTGACATAGTGAGGCCTGACCGGGCTTCGAGGCACTCCTCGATTACCTCGGATATCGAGCTCCCGGAAATGAAATATCCTCCCTCGACCGAAGTGCATGACATCAATGTTCCGTTCTCGGCCAAGGAAATTTTTGCTCTATCAGCGCCATTAGCTCTAACCCTCATCCTCAAATTCTCCTCCGGTTGTCCAAAGCTCTCGCTCGTCCAATAAGTTATTGCCACTTGGGGTCTCACCTCCGATTATAGGGTTGCTCCCATGGATCCCAAACACATTCTTCTGTTCCTATCGTCGGAGACATATCACAATAACGTCTGGCCGAGAGGCACTGGCAAGAATGACTCTTTACTCATGAAAATCGTCAAATGGTCCCAGAACTTCAACACCAAGGAAGACTCGGCTATAGTGTCGGTATGGGTCATCCTCCCGAACCCGCCGATGATATGCTTCATCCCAGCCGCCATGAAAAGGATAGCCAACTCTTTTGGGACCTTTGTGGCAGCTGCAGAAGAAACCCGCAACCTTACCAATGCCAATTATGTCAAATTTTGTATAGAAGTTGACAAATATCACTCGACAGCAAGACGCATACCCAACAAATTATTTATGACAACAACATCATCTTTTGCAAGCACTGCCACATGCACGATCACTCCACCGAGCTTTGTTTTAGAGCCCACCGAGAACTGAAGAAAAAAATGACCAAGAAGCTAGCCCCCGATCAACTGTGCCAAAGAAACAAGCCACCTCTCCTCCCTCTACCCAATTCCCACCTTCGTTTCGAAGCTAGTGCCGGGCAGTCCGGTAGTCGAGAACAATCCCAGAATATCACTCTCCAGGGAATATTCTCCACTTCTATCACGTCACCAGGATTAAATCTAACCAAAAAATTGGACAATCTTGAGTCAGACCACACTGAAGACATCCAAAGGCCATCCTCCATGACAAAGGCCATGAGGCTAACTCAACTGTCGAGGGCCCCGAGATCAGAAGTGTTCCCGTCTCGAGGCTGCTACCCTTAACGAGAAGGAGGTCAGTACCCAGATAGCCACTTCAGAGGGGGAGGAGGACAGGAAACAGTCAGAAACGCACATAATGGCTGATAGCAGCATCCAAAGTCAGCCACACCTATAGGATTCGTACACCAACGGGGATATTACAGCAGAGGAAGAGGACCAACCAGTTCCGTCAGTAGGCAACTCTGAGCGGGAACGACATGACAAAGATGACACATTCAATCCTGAACTAGAAGCTAACAGGATACAAGTGAGCATTCTGGCCAATATCGATCTTGAACCAGTAGCCAGGCTTAATCAAGCGATAGATGATGGTTTCGCCAGTTGTCACGCCCCAGAACCAGAATACTGAAGAACGGGGACGTGCACAGCCAGCTACGTATAATGGAACGACAACCATCCCGCTATACGGTCACGGCTGTCTAGCTATGTGAGGGTATGCTACAAACTATCAGTCTCTTAGGGTCAAATCAAGCTATTGTCTCAATCTCAACAAGTAATGATAGTAACAAGATATCAGACCACCAAATATACAATTGTAAGGCGTCCCAAACATTACATATCCAGATGATCATGAAGCTAGTCGTACAAAATGTAAGGACTAGCAAGAGTTAAGTCATACATGATCAACCTCGAGTTGCCAATCATGATTACAGCCCGTAGGCAGACAGAAAGTAAAGTGCATCGAGCTAACAAGTGCTCGTCGGCTAAACGCCTCAAAAGAATATCAGTTAACAATACAGTGGGAGAAACAAAAAGAGAAAACCCACTCGTTGTCCGGGTTCCGTCTAGTGTTCACCATCGGGCTGGGAAGCAGGTAGATCCTTTGCTGCTGCTCCGGTATCTGGCCATACAAAACCAGCTGGGTCAGACCCCAGAAAGAGCAAGTGCCACAAAGGAGGCCACGAAAAAAGAACAAAAGCCAGCAATCAGCACAATAATATAATTACATAACAAGAGACAGTAATTTAAGAAAAGGCATGATAGTTAGATATAAAAGACAAATCTTGTACAGAATCGATAAAAGACAGAACATATGGAAAGGCATGACAGGATGATATACGATGAGATGACCATGGGACTATTCAGATAGCCAGGTTACAACCCGTAAACCAAACAAGGACCGGGGTTGTAACCCTTCGTCTGAACGGAACTTGGTTTCTTCCACCATTTATCGGCAAGATAAAATACGCGAATTCAAGACTTGCAATTAAACATGATTAAGGTAAAGCACGAGTAATCATGTCATGTCATGACCTTGCACAGGATCAGGACAGGACAAGAGGGACTAGACTCCATCCAATCAATAACGGCCAAGCAAGTACTACGGCTTACTACTTTAACTAACTAGGGTTATCACAGACCTGATTACTAACAAGATGCAATGAGAATTCCAAGTCCGGTTACCTGTTTGTTACTACCTGAATGCTCCCAGCAAGAAAAGGAAAAGATAGCATGATATAGCAGACACACTGTAGTAAGATACATGTGTCCTAAGGTACCACGCTCGACGGCGGACTGGAAGTGCGCTCATCTCGACGGATAGCAACAAATCCCATGTATATATATATAAGGCCGGGACCAAAGGGGCAACAGGTAACTGGGAAATTCTCCATGAACTAATTGATCAATCTAGTCATTAACCTAGCCAGATTCAGTATAAATCCCTGACCGTGGGAACCAGGGAGTCACGTCCTAGACATGATGTAAGACAATACGAGTGGATTGCACAAGCAAGCAGGAACACCCACGGTGTCAAGACGAGTCAAGCTAGGTTATCAAGTCATGTCAAGTCAGGAGTGCGCCGCCACGGGCCACTATCAAGTTATCAAGATAATTCATGTCAGAGTACTTGTCAAGAGTGCGCCACGACGGGTCACTATCAAGTCAGGTTGGTCATGTCAGGAGTGCACCATTACGGGTCACTGTCATGTTATACTAGTTCCTTGCCATACCGTGCCATGTACAATAGTCATTCCAACATATTAAGTAAAAATCAAGTTCATGACAAAAGGCATAAGGATATAAAATGGGCGTAAAATATCTAATAAAATATCAATATACAGGGCTATAGAAGAGCCAAGCTCAAGAAATAAACAAATTCATCATAGACAAGTGGGTTGTGCAAAAGGGTCAGGGGTTTGGCTGTGCAGGGTAAGCACTGCGCATGGAAGAGCTGCGCAAGAGTTGCCTTGCACAAGGGTTACCTTGCGCAAGGGTAGACTGCGTATGGGGTCAAAGGGCACAGGGTTAAAGGGGCACAGGGGATGTACTGCACAATGGGTCATTGCGCATGGACCAAGGGTACAGGGGCTGCCTTGTGCATTGATTGGATTGCGCAAGGGAGGATTGCGCAAGGGTAGACTGCGCAGAGTATGGACTGCGCAAGATCAGGTTGCGCAGGAATGGATGGCGCAGGGTCAGATTGCGCATGATATGGATTGTGCAGAAGTGGACTGCGCAGGAGCAGATTGCGCATGAGCAAACTGCGCAGGAGCAGACTGCGCAGGAATCTATGCGCAGTCGGGTTGAGCGCAGTTCGCCAAGGGGCAAGCTGCGCGGTCGGCACTGCGCTAAAGAGCGCTGGCCGAGGGGGATGCGCAATCCAGCACTGCACTAAAGAGCGCAGGCTGCAGGCTGCTACTCCAGGCCGAGAAGAACACCATGAACACCAAAAATTCAAATTTTCATATCTTTGTCAAATCAAAGCCAAATCTAGATTTTCAAAGTTCTAACTTGAGTAAAATTGAATTCTCTTCCACATGGAAGCATCAAAACCCACAAAAATCCAACCAAAATAGATCAAAACTATGTAAATCCAAAAATAGTTAAAACCTAGATCTAGAACAATGGAAACTCCAAATCACAAAATGTCAAGTTCTAATGTTGATCTCCATGGCCTAATCTAGCTAATGGGCAAATAAAAAGTGGTTCTCATGTGGTGGCAAGGTGCACTTGCCTAATGGGTTGGAGAGTTGTGTGGAGGAAGAAGAAGAAGAATTAATGGAGGAAAATAATGAGAAGAGAGAGTGTTAGGTGGGGATTTTAATGGGGGAGGATAAGTTGTGTTGAGGGTGGAGGTTAGCTAAGATGGTCCAATGCATAATAAACCAAACCAAACCAATTCCTTCTCCTATCCAAATAAAACCAAGCTCCATTAAATCAGAATTAATCCAGGAATGATAAACGACAATTAAACTACAATGCTAAGTATGAAATATACCATAACTTAACTGGTCAAGAAAAAAATGAAAAATACTGGTCAGAAATACGATCACGTACAAAATACGTATCCCGAATTTCGGGGCACTACATCCTACCCACCTTAAAATAATTTCGTCCTCGGAATTTAATCAAGAGGCTAGAGATGTCGGGACAGCTATACTATCGCAAGCAATCTATGCTACCAATCAACCATACAATCATACATGCAAGCAAGGAATCGAAGTGCAAGGCATAAGGAAGACATTACACCTCACGAGCCAAACCGATTGGGATAACGTGATCGGATATCATCCTCACACTCCCACGTTTGACTCTCCAAGGAGCGACGAACTCAAGCAACATGGACTTAACTGATAGTCTTGCGCTTGAGGTCTCTCTCTTTGGTCAAACAGGGACACGGACCTCTCCTCATACGAAAAAGGTTGGTACCAATAACCGTTTTCGAATGATCTAGGACATGGCTCGGGTCCGGGATATACCGTTGTAGTTAGGACACATGGAACATGACATGTGCCCTCATAACGACGGTAGAAAAGCAAGATGAGAGGACACATATACCTCTCGGCCGATTCTGGATCTGGGCCTGGGCCAGGGCGAACTGCTGAGGCCTCTGCTGCTGGAAGGCCTGGGCCTGAGTCGGCAATGGACCCGGGAACGGGAGCTGCTGTGGTTGGCAAACTGGAGCTGGTTCTGGTGCTGGTGCTGGTCCCATAACCGAGGGACTAGTTACTGTCGACGATGATCTGTTTCTGAACGGACAAGATCCTATCATGTGGTCCGGTGTCCACAAGCCAAGCACAACCCCTGTGCTTTACGACATTCAGAAATAACGTGCCCTGGCTTCCCGCAATGAGTGCAGCCCATTGCGGAAGACTGCTTCTGCTTCCGTTGCTGGGGATAGATCGGGGCAGAATGCTGTAAAGAGGTGACCGAATCTGTCCTCGTAGCTCCAATGGTCAAGGCCCTAGCTGCTGGGGCCGGTGCTGACGATTGGTTCATCTGGTCGTGAGACCGCTTCCGATCTCCGGTCCGGTCCGTTATTCTTCGGAAAGTGTACTCATGCCTCCTCGCTGCTCGCAAGACGGCATCAAAAGTTGTGTGCTCGAACTGCTCGACTGCAAATATGATTTCCAAATAGAGCCCCTGCTGGAATCGCTGTGCTCTGTCTAGCTCGGTTGCCACCAAGGTGGGAGCAAACCGACTCAACCTTGAAAACTCGGCCGCATATCCGTCGACCGTCCTGCTCATCTGCCTGAGATTACTAAACCTGGTCTGCA
Source organism: Iris pallida (assembly GCA_029216955.1). Classification (NCBI taxonomy): domain Eukaryota; kingdom Viridiplantae; phylum Streptophyta; class Magnoliopsida; order Asparagales; family Iridaceae; genus Iris; species Iris pallida. The sequence continues at coordinate 17,754,661 of JANAVB010028000.1, read as the reverse complement.
GGTCATATCTAGCCACTGCGTCGAAGTACTTGGTCTGGAACATATCACTGAATACCGCCCACATGACAGGCGTACCCAAACTCGCTGCTTGCATAGCCCACCAGCTGCGGGCTAGATCCAGTAACTGCAGGCGCACCACCACCACCTTCTCTGCTTCAGGGGTCCTGGCTGCCTCTAAGATCACTTCAATGTCCTGTAGCCAGGCATCTGCAGCAATAGCATCCTCGCTGCCGTCGAAGAAAGGAGGGTTCAGGCGCTTGAAATTATTGACCGCACTGTTCCCTCGAGGACCACTTCTGTTCAGAGTTTCTTGTACTGCTTGTTGCAAGACATTACCTCGACGATCCTGAGACGCAATCAACTCACGGATGAGCCCTATCAAGGCCCCATCCTCTGATCCTGCTGGCTGAACTGGCTGGACTAGGGGCACTGGTTCTCTAGGAGGTATGGCTCGGGAGGCGGCTGCTGAAGACTGATCTTGATCTTCTTGTTGTTGTTGGGCTGCTGGCTGAGCTCCTTTTGGCTGATCAACATGAATGATGCCACTGAAGCAAATGACATCAGGGATATTAAGGAAGGACCAGGATGGAACAATGATGCAAGCATGTTATCAAGTCAGGAATCCAAGGAGATAAGAATTACGAGTGGGGATCAAAGTCGAGTACAGATTGAGACATCTATTCGGTAACCCTCACATTTTTTGAATGCCAAGACCTACATGGGCCACCACTTAAACCATGTCACGCCCCAGAACCAGAATACTGAAGAACGGGGACGTGCACAGCCACGTATAACGGAACGACAACCATCCCGCTATACGGTCACAGCTGTCTAGCTATGTGAGGGTACGCTACAAACCATCAGTCTCTTAGGGTCAAATCAAGCTATTGTCTCAATCTCAACAAGTAATGATAGTAACAAGATATCAGACCACCAAATATACAATTGTAAGGCGTCCCAAACATTACATATCCAGATGATCATGAAGCTAGTCGTACAAAATGTAAGGACTAGCAAGAGTTAAGTCATACATGATCAACCTCGAGTTGCCAATCATGATTACAGCCCGTAGGCAGACAGAAAGTAAAGTGCATCGAGCTAACAAGTGCTCGTCGGCTAAACGCCTCAAAAGAATATCAGTTAATAATACAGTGGGAGAAACAAAAAGAGAAAACCCACTCGTTGCCCGGGTTCCGTCTAGTGTTCACCATCGGGCTGGGAAGCAGGTAGATCCTTTGCTGCTGCTCCGGTATCTGGCCATACAAAACCAGCTGGATCAGACCCCAGAAAGAGCAAGTGCCACAAAGGAGGCCACAAAATAAGAACAAAAGCCAGCAATCAGCACAATAATATAATTACATAACAAGAGACAATAATTTAAGAAAAGGCATGATAGTTAGATATAAAAGACAAATCTTGTACAGAATCGATAAAAGACAGAACATATGGAAATGCATGACAGGATGATATACGATGAGATGACCATGGGACTATTCAGATAGCCAGGTTACAACCCGTAAACCAAACAAGGACCGGGGTTGTAACCCTTCGTCTGAACGGAACTTGATTTCTCCTACCATTTATCGGCAAGATAAAATACGCGAATTCAAGACTTGCAATTAAACATGATTAAGGTAAAGCACGAGTAATCATGTCATGTCATGACCTTGCACAGGATCAGGACAGGACAAGAGGGACTAGACTCCATCCAATCAATAACGGCCAAGCAAGTACTACGGCTTACTACTTTAACTAACTAGGGTTATCACAGACCTGATTACTAACAAGATGCAATGAGAATTCCAAGTCCGGTTACCTGTTTGTTACTACCTGAATGCTCCCAGCAAGAAAAGGAAAAGATAGCATGATATAGCAGACACACTGTAGTAAGATACATGTGTCCTAAGGTACCACGCTCGACGGCGGGCTGGAAATGCGCTCATCTCGACGGATAGCAACAAATCCCATGTATATATATAAGGCCGGGACCAAAGGGGCAACAGGTAACTGGGAAATTCTCCATGAACTAATTGATCAATCTAGTCATTAACCTAGCCAGATTCAGTATGAATCCCTGACCGTGGGAACCAGGGAGTCACGTCCTAGACATGATACAAGACAATATGAGTGGATTGCACAAGCAAGCAGGAACACCCACGGTGTCAAGATAAGTCAAGCTAGGTTATCAAGTCATGTCAAGTCAGGAGTGCGCCGCCACGGGCCACTATCAAGTTATCAAGATAATTCATGTCAGGGTACTTGTCAGGAGTGCGCCACGACGGGCCACTATCAAGTCAGGTTGGTCATGTCAGGAGTGCACCATTACGGGTTACTGTCATGTTATACTAGTTTCTTGCCATACCGTGCCATGTACAATAGTCATTCCAACATATTAAGTAAAAATCAAGTTCATGACAAAAGGCGTAAGGATATAAAATGGGCGTAAAATATCTAATAAAATATCAATATACAGGGCTATAGAAGAGCCAAGCTCAAGAAATAAACAAATTCATCATAGACAAGTGGGTTGTGCAAGAGGGTCAGGGGTTGGGCTGCGCAGGGTAAGCACTGCGCATGGAAGAGCTGCACAAGAGTTGCCTTGCGTAAGGGTTACCTTGCGCAAGGGTAGACTGCGCATGGGGTCAAAGGGCACAGGGTTAAAGGGGCACAGGGGATGTACTGCACAATGGGTCATTGCGCATGGACCAAGGGTACAGGGGCTGCCTTGTGCATTGATTGGATTGCGCAAGGGAGGATTGCGCAAGGGTAGACTGCGCAGAGTATGGACTGCGCAAGATCAGGTTGTGCAGGAATGGATGGCGCAAGGTCAGATTGCGCATGATATGGATTGTGCAGAAGTGGACTGTGCAGGAGCAGATTGCGCATGAGCAGACTGCGCAGGAGCAGACTGTGCAGGAATCTATGCGCAGTCGGGTTGAGCGCAGTTCGCCAAGGGGCAAGCTGCGCGGTCGGCGCTGCGCTAAGGAGCGTTGGCCGAGGGGGATGCGCAATCCAGCACTGCACTAAAGAGCGCATGCTGCAGGCTGCTACTCCAGGCCGAGAAGAACACCAAGAACACCAAAAATTCAAATTTTCATATCTTTGTCAAATCAAAGCCAAATCTAGATTTTCAAAGTTCTAACTTGAGTAAAATTGAATTCTCTTCCACATGGAAGCATCAAAACCCACAAAAATCCAACCAAAATAGATCAAAACTATGTAAATCCAAAAATAGTTAAAACCTAGATCTAGAACAACGGAAACTCCAAATCACAAAATGTCAAGTTCTAATGTTGATCTCCATGGCCTAATCTAGCTAATGGACAAATAAAAAGTGGTTCTCATATGGTGGCAAGGTGCACTTGCCTAATGGGTTGGAGAGTTGTGTGGAGGAAGAAGAAGAAGAATTAATGGAGGAAAATAATGAGGAGAGAGAGTATTAGGTAGGGATTTTAATGGGGGAGGATAAGTTGTGTTGAGGGTGGAGGTTAGCTAAGATGGTCCAATGCATAATAAACCAAACCAAACCAATTCCTTCTCCTATCCAAATAAAACCAAGCTCCATTAAATCAGAATTAATCCAGGAATGATAAACGACAATTAAACTACAATGCTAAGTATAAAATATACCACAACTTAACTGGTCAAGAAAAAAATGAAAAATACTGGTCAGAAATACGATCACGTACAAAATACGTATCACGAATTTTGGGGCACTACACTAGTCCAAGTAACTACATCGGCACCTGGGCAGAGATAGAAGGAGAAGATCTCATGCACCTCACAGTTAACCCTGCCGATCAATACAAGGACAAAGGTCACAAGGTGCATGAATAGCCCAACCCCTCCATTAAAGAACCCAACAAAAGGCGTGCTAAAGAGGTTGCGCCCATGATCACTCGATCGGTCGCAATATTCACCAACTCCCTCCTACCCCAACTCCCTAATGCTTAACATCATTTCTTGGAATGTTCGGGGCCTTACGAATAAACTTAACTTGAGAAGATTAAAAAGTCTCAAGAGAATCCACATAATTGATATTATGGTGATCATCGAACCCAAAATCCTAAAAAGAAACTCAAGTCTTACCAGATGCAGTTGGGCTTTCCCTTCGCTATTGTTAGTTGTCATGACATCTGGATCCTTTTCAGGGCACACGTGAAGCACAGCATCATTGCAGATTCTCGGCAAGTGCTTTCGTGTTGGGTTGAACACCCCATTCTTCAGCACCATTCGCTCTTGTCAGTTGTCCACGGTAGTTGCAACATCACCGAACATAAACGACTTTGGGAATCACTGATTGACATCCACTACAATCCCAATAACATCCCTTGGCTATGTATTAGAGACTTTAACGTTGTCACTAGCAGAGAAGAGACATCAGGAGGTTGGCCTCCACCTACGTCGACGATGACCGACTTTCCGAACTTTATTATTAATGCCCACTTGTTCCCTCTTCAGTTTGTCGACATTGCTTTCACGTGGTGTAACGTACAGGATGTAGGCCGTCATCAATACTCTCGTCTTGATCATGCTCTCATTAACTCACAGTAGATAGACCTAGATCTCAGTACCAGACTCACGTACCTCAACGCTACTGAATCGGATCACTCCCCGCTTCTCATCGAGGTCAGCAAAAACTCCCATCAGCCTAAGAAAAGTTTTTGCTTCCTCGATTTTTGGACCCATCAGCCGCGGTTCAGAGAAACCGTATCGACCGCATAGAGAGGCCCGAAAGACCTTGATCCTCTGGTTCGTGTTGCTTCCAAACAGAAAGCTACGAGGAAAGCACCTAATCAATGGAGTAAGAAAGCTGACGACGACATCTTCCAGGCCATTCGCACTGCAGAAGATGACGTCTCGTGTGCTGAGATTATATTCGCACAAGATTACTCTCCTTCAGCTCACGCCTCCCTAAACCTCACTACAGCCCTATTGAAGTTCCACCTCAAGGTTGACGAGGAATTTTGGAAACAGAAAGCCAGGCTCACCTAGGATATCGAAGGTGACAAGAACACGAAATACTTCCACTCTTATGTCAAAGGGCACAGACAACTCAATCTTTACCAGTTCACAGACGAGAGCGACCATACTTATACCGATCAGCAGGATATTTAGACGACTGCTTCATCTTTTTATTCCCAGCTGTTCACCAAAGACGTCATCCTCAAGGATAAGGCTTTCCTAGCGGCCATCCCCCACTTAATCGAAGAAAGAGATAACACTGGGTTGCACTTACTGCCCTTAGAGCTAGAGGTGAAAGGCGTTGTTTGGTCATTGAACGAGCATAGCGCCCCTAGTTCGGATGGATTCATGGGGGTTTTCTACAGATCCTGTTGGGACATCATCAAGGAGAACATTCACGAAGTGGCGATTGCCTTCTTCCAAGGAGCCAGGTATCCCAAATCGATATCTATTGCCAACCTCATTCTGATCCCTAAGAAAGACAATCCAGAGACATTTAAAGAATTCTGCCCTCTGAGCATGTGCACCTTCACTAACAAGATTATCTCCAAGATCATTGCTAGTCGCATGACTGGGTTACTTCCTAAAAATATTTTTGAATGGCAAAGTGGCTTCGTTCGCGGTCGTCATATTTTAGACAACAATCTTCTAGCCGAAGAGATGATCAGCTACATGAAATTCTCGTCCAGGGGCAGTAACATTGCTATCAAGTTGGATATAGAGAAGACGTACGACAAGATCGATTGGCAATTCATGATCTGGGTGTTCAGGGTGTAACGCCCCAGAACCAGAATACTGGAGAGCGGGGGCATACATAGCCAGCTACGTATATTGAAATAGAATCCACCTCACTATACGGTCACGACTGTCTAGATATATGAGGGTTTAACTATAAGCCATCAGTCTCCTATGGTCATGAACAAGCCTATTATCTTAATCTCAAACAAGCAATAACAATGCAAGATGTCAGAGCACCAAATATACAATAGTAAGGCATCACATACATTATATATCGGATGATCATGAATCTAGTCGTACAAAATGTCAAGACTAGCAAGAGTTTCAGTCATACATGATCAACCCTAGGATTTGTCAATCATGCTACAGCCCGTAGGCAGACAGTAAGTAAAGTACAATACGAGCTAACACGTGCTCGCCGGCTAACGCCTCAAAAGAATATTTTTACAATAAAGTGGGAGAACAAAAAATAAACCCACTCGTTTCCAGGATTCCGTCTAGTGGTCACCATCTGGCTGGAAGGTCGGTAGATCCTCTGGAGCTGCTCCGGTATCTGGCCATACAAAACCAGCTGGGTCAGATCCCAGAAAGAGCAAGTGCCACAAGGAAGCTTCACTTAAGAACTAAAACCAGCAAATAGCATAAGAGTATAATTATATAATAAAAGACTGGTAGTATAGACAATCATGATGATATACGATAAGATAACTATTGAACTATTCAGATAACCAAGTTGCAACCCGTAAACCAAACAAGGATTGGGGTTGTAACCCTTCATCTGAACGGAACTTGGTTTTCTATCATTTATCAGTAGAGTAAAGAAAAAGCATTCATGTCATGTAACAATCTTGTACAGGATTAGGACAAGACTAGACTGGGTTAGACTCCATTCAATTAATCACGGCCAAGCAATGAGTACGGGTTGATACTTTAACTAACTAGGATTATCATAGGCCTAGTTACTAGCAAGATGCAATGAGATTATTCCAACATCCACAAGCCCTGCAGACCATCCAGGTTATCCAGGTCGAATATCTTGTTCAGGGAGGGTGCAACACATGGCAGTGTGCTGGAAATATGCCCTACTCGTCGGCAGGCTACAAGTTCACTTGAGCTTCCGGATAACGGGATTGCTTGTAGCTGGGAAATCTCTTTATGACTACTGGATTATTCTAGTTATTTGCCTTAGTTGAATTCAGTAGGTACCCCTGACCGTGGTATTCAGGAGATCCCCATCCTAGACATGATGCAAGACAATACTGGTTTATTTGTACAAACACAACCGCCCACGATGTCTAAGTCATTCTTGTCATGTCATGCCAGCCGTCGCAACAGCATATCAAGATATCATGTCAGGTTCACTTGTCAAGTGTGTACCACGGCGAGCCACTATCATGTCATGTTACTTGTCAAGAGTGAACCATTATGGGTCACTGTCATGTTCATGGTACATGTGCAAGATAACATAGTACAAGCTTTCTATGAAGGGACCAAAGTTACACAGAGGATCATAATATATATAACAATTAAAATAGTAAAGGAGGCAAGGCTAAGGAAGGTGTCATGCGGCTCCGGGAAATGAGTTCATGCGGCCAGGGGTTAATTGGGCTCATGCGACCAAAATCAGCAGACTCATGCGGCTCGGGTTCATGCGGTCGAGGTTTAAGGGCATATGCGGCTCGGGGGAGACTAGGCTCATGCGGCAGGAGGGGAGCGGTCTATGCGGCTAGAGAGCATACAGCAGGGGGAGGAAAGGTTCATGCGGCTCTGGGTATCGAGTCTCATGCGGCTCGAAGAATCGAGTCTCATACGGCCGGGAAGGAAGGGGTCTTATGCGGCCAGAAGGAAGCGGTCTTTTGCGGCCAGGAGGAAGGGGTCTTATGTGGCCAGGAGGAAGGGGTCTTATGCGGTCCAATCCAAACAAATGCCACATGGTAAAAGGGATTGCGTGTCCATAAGACAGAATTATTCAGGGCGCATGCGGCTCTAGATCTGAGTCTTATACGGCTGAGGAAAAGTTCATGCGGCTGGAAAGAGAAGTTCATGCGGCAGGGGAGCTCATGCGGCATGGGAGCTCATGCGGCCAGGGGAAGTTTATGCGGCCAGGAAAGAGACTTGCCGCATGAAAATCCATGCTGTCAAGCACTGTCCTTCTTCACCAAATTTTCGAGAAGAAGAACCATGAAGGCCATGCTTCCAGGCTCCATAAATCCTTCATCCGAGGTCAGAATCTGGACTTCCATAGGTCAAAACGAGGCAGAATGAAATTCTCTACAACATGGAACTATCAAAACTCGGAAATAACAAGGTTAAATAGATCAAAACCCAAGAAATATGAAAATAAAATAAACTTAGATCTATATGAATTTAGCCATGGAAATTAAAAATGCTAAGTACTAAAGTGTCTCAGGATGTTGTAAGAAAGAGAATGGAACAACAAAAGTTGAGTTCCTCCATGAAGCAAGATGCACTTGTCTAGGCTCTCTCTCTCTTGTAGGTGAAGAGAGTAATGGTGAGGAAGAAGAAGTAAATGAGAAGTAATGAGGAGAGAGAAAAGGGGATGGGTTAATAAATTGTGAGGATGGTAGGTAGGGTTTTTTCTTTAGTTCATGATAAACTCAAAAGATTATGGGTGGTGAACTGTGCCGCATGCACTGTTCACTTAGAGTTTTTTTTTCCTTTATTATATAACATATATATATATATATATATATATATATATATATATATATATATATATATATATATATATATATATATATATATATTTAAATTGTGACTTGGATTTAAATAGATTTTTGAATATATATAAAAATATATATATGGGGGTTTCATGTTGGAGTTTTTTTTTCCTTTATTATATAACATTTATTATATATATATATATATATATATATATATATATATATATATTTAAATTGTGACTTGGATTTAAATAGATTTTTGAATATATATAAATATATATATATATATATATATATTCAAAAATCTATTTAAATCCAAGTCACAATTTAAAATATTATCTATCCAAATATCTAATATAATTAAACACATATGCATATATATAAATTTACTTGATACTACAATCAATGTTAATAAATAACTAAAAGTAGGTATTGAATTAATTCCTAAGAATACATTAATAATAAAAACATAATAATAAAATAATTCCATGATGATTTTGGCGGACATATACTGCACCCCTTATCCGGGACCAAAAAAATTATACAAATATTAAACATTATTTAATAATAATAAAAAAACCCATAAATTGCGTAAATTCATTTTGAAGTCCTTTTAATTAAATCTAAAAATTAAAAAAATCAGGGGTTTTACATCCTACCCAACTTACAAGAATTTTGTTCTCGAAATTTATGAATAATAGGGTAGATGGGGTTGAGGGGTAGAAGGAGTAGTTTAAGACGAGGATATAGCCACATGACTAAAGTGATACCTTGGACCAATTTCTCAAGTACAGTGCATTGTCTCTCTAAGACAAGAACAGTAAAGGCTTCAAGATGATGCTATTGAGTACGAATAAGAAGTTCATAGGCGACGAAAATAATTCAAAAGAAAATTGTCAAGGCTGTCGCAGATGAGACTCTAGGGTCATGTTTTACTATGTCTCCATCCACGTAGGGTAATATAAGTACAGCGAACCAAAGTGCAATAGGTTGATCATACCATCATACGCCGGTTCTGATTAGACAATATGTTAGTGAGTGCACCCAATAACACATATGTCATGAACAAGCTCGATAAAAGAATAAGCTTGCAAAACTAAGACTAAATTAGCAGCATAAGATAGTCAAAATATATCAGAGGTAATGATGAAGGAAATTAAATAGTCCAAGATCTTTTAAAATCAAGTCTTGACCGAAGTATGGGCCTATGCAGTTGGCTTGGTTGGCTAGCTAAGTTAGTGTCCTCTGAATTTATAGTCTGATTAAACTTATCAACATGGGTCATAAGGACAAAGGCTTTGTTGGGCCGTGAGGTATTCTATCCAACTTTGTGGGACGATGGGTCAAGTAATCAAGGTAAAGCACAAATTTAAGCATTTAAGGAATTAAGTAGAACACAATCACATATAGCGTCAAAAGAGTTAGTTAGGGTTGGATCTCTAATTGAAGTCAAAAAGTATTTTGGTATCATGGTATAGGTTATAGTTTAGTCATTTTGACCAGAAAGTCATATCAAAAAAATAGAGTACAAGAAGACGTATTTTAGTGGGACATGATATACCTAGATGATGGTGAGCTCGTCTAGATCTTGTATATGGAATTTGTTTGAAGGTAACAACGGGTCTCGTGCTACGAATAGCAAGGTCACGATCGAGGACACCAAATGATCTAAATAGAAAGTGGGTGTTCATGACGCACTAATTTATCATCTAGTGGAAACCAATTTATCCTAACCAATTGGTAAAAGAATTCTAGAGGGCATTCAATCTATAATCTCCAGAAATTCCTCTCTTAAAATTAAAACCATGGCACGAAATTATGATTGATAAAGTTAGAAATATTCCAAGTCGTGGTATCATACCTTGACTTGATATCAAAGGGTAACAAGTAACATGATGCGGTAGATATGAATCAAGGACGAAGTAATTTCGAATAGATGGAAGGATATTGTGTATGTCATCCTTGTGTTCCCATGGGAATTCTCATAGCATTAAACACTATAATGACATACAAACTGAGGACATGGGCCATTTCACATATACAAGGTCTACAAAAAGGTATCTAACTCTAAGGCATATCTTGGAAATCCTTTTTGACCAAATCCTTAATCGCTATTCTACGCAAGTCTGGCTATGATACGGTTTATGGGTTTACTAAAGATGTTTATAGGTAGTATCTTGCAGTGCAATTGCTAACTCTTAATCCCAATGTGTTTAGGAAGGACGGGATAACTATTCTATGCATGAATAGGACACAAATGAAGGTGCAGCAATAATGTATTAACTAGAATAATACCTGTGGTATCTGTCAACTCAGGAACGGTGCCTAGCACTATCATAGTGAATGGTTGTCCTTGTCTCAGATTATTCATCTCTTCTCTAGCAGGCCTATACTCTGGTGTCTGGTCCTCCAAGGCTGGTCCCTCCTGATATTCTTCTAAGGAAAGTGGTTGTGGTGCACCTGGCCCGAGAGTTATTGGCCCTCGTAACTGTTACTGTGATGGTGCTGGAGCTAAACTGGGTATGGCATATCGGTTGGGACAATGTCAAAGTTTATGCTCATTGGAACTGCAATTGCAGCAACTCTTTAGTCGTCGATGACAGTCCTTCTGCTGGTGCCCTCTCCTTCCACAAAACTGGCAGGTTATTGTACTTGGAACTTTGTAGGGCATGGCTTGCTGTTGATATTGTACAGTAAGTCATTGTTCGAGGCCTCCTAAACCAAGTTGAAATGGAAGGTCTATCGGGGTATAGTATCTTTGAGTTTGTTGTGCCTCCATGTGAAGGATCTTCTGACTTCTAGCTTCTTCTAATATTGCAGCGTATGAAATTCTGGATTGCACAGTGGTGTTTGTTTTAAGCTCGGGCCTTAATCCATTATGAAACCTTTTTGCCTTCTCCTCCTCCGTTGGCATCAATCCCTCGGCAAATCTGCTTAGTCGGCTAAATTCTGTATCATACTCGTCAACTGACTTGTCACCTTGTTTGAGGTGGAGGAACTGATCATACAATACATCTCGAGTAGCAGTTGGAAAGTACCTCTCATTGAAGAGTTTGTAGAACTCTTCCCATGACTGATTGGTACCCAAGCGCCTCTCATCTGCTTTCCACCAATGCTGGGCATTATCCTCGAGTAATAAATCAACTGCGGTCATCCAATCTTCTTTAGGCAACAGTGATGCCCTTAACTTCTTCTCGGTATTGATAAGCCATGAAAAAACTTCTAGTGGGCCTTCGGTACCTTTGAAGGTCTTCGGCTTCATTAGGGTGAAATATGAAACACTGCCTACGTATGAATGGGGCCTTGGTGGAGGTACTGGTACTTGGGCTGGTGGTGGAGATGGGGATCTATTAAGTGGGACCATCACGTCTTGTCTCAATAGCTCATTTTGATGCCACTGAGCCCGCAATAAAGTAAAAAGGAACCGATTGGTATCATCTCCATCAGTCAGGGGCATAGGCATCTGCGGTCCAGCTTGAGGTAGATTCTGATGAGGGGGTGGTGGAGTATACCCTCCCTGGGGTACAGGGGTCTACTGAACGGGCTGAACTAACTGGGGTTCAGAGGCTTGAGGATGCTGGTGAGTAGGTGGGGTCATCTGGTCTGGCTGAGAAGGCATGGTTGAGGTTGCTATAGGATGCTGTGAGTGAGTTTGCTCCTCTTGGGCTGCCGAGTTTCCTGGTGTGATGTCAAGTGGTGCAGCGCTACCGTTATGAGAATTCATTTTCTGGCACGAGATATAGAATTTTTGTTATAACAATTTCAAGCTAGATACAAGTTAAGCAATCAAATGAGAGTTTGAAGAGGATTCAAGGAAGGTATCCAACATGTGGATGAGATGCCTAATTTCTAATAATATATGCAGGCTTGTATCAGCACAGTTATGTAGCCGATACGATATGCTCTGACCTGCGTGGGCCACAACAAAAACATGTAATGCCCTAGTCCCAAAATACGTAGGACTAGGAACGTAGACATGCCAGCCGTATAATAAATATACGTAAGCTGTAAAATACAGTAGAACCATAACTAATCTCATCCACACAAAATAAATAAATAAAATATATTATATAATGAGAATGAATTATCTTGATACAATATGTTGGATGGAGAAAAATCCACTACCAACAAAGTAAGGAAAAAAACACATGGAAAATAAAATGAGTTTGGCGAGCGAAGCGAAGACGATCCAAGTGCGATCATCCTCGAAAAAATAGAGAGGATCACGACTAGAGCTAGAATACCTGCGAAAGACAAGAGCACACACCTGGAGAGATAACCAGGTCCTCAGAGGGACATAACAAGACACATAATATCATGCCATATAAACTGAATAAAATATTGCTCAAATAAAAAAGGTCAATTGAATTATAACATGGTCGAATACACACCTATTGAACTAGCTTACCATCCCCCAACCAAACAAGGACAGGAGATGGTAAACTAATTCACAATGATGTACCTTTCCATGTTGTGCATCCAATATGGTATCCGGACCCCAACAAGGTTCAGTACCTTCTCATCGAAGTAGTAAGTCACATCTACAACCAAACAAGAACAAGATGTGACGAACTATTCCGCGACAAGTTATTGTTCCAAGCTACGGTCAGATGCAAGTACCCAAACCAAAAGTACTCATACCTAACTGATAAGGTAGCCTAACCGTTCTAAGTGAATGTAGTTTTAGGAACAGTTCATGGTCGCATGACTACCGGGTCAAGTCAAGAAAATACCAATGCAGTACCTCAGTAGCGAGTCACAACACCATATACTATTCCTCAATATCGAGTGAGTCTATAGCATATAGTCTACCTATCATTCCTCAGTAGCGAGCGTGTCTACGATAGATAGGGTGGTAGTCAACTTCCAATCATGTTCTTCCCGTCCAATGCCAACTCATAACTGCTAAGTCTTCTAGCATGTAATTCTATTAGCAGTTATTTCCTAACGCACGGCTTATACGTACTGGTGGCCAGCCAATCACGCATGTTCGAGTCCTATATGTGACTCACAATAATGTGGTATAAATGTTTCAAGGCCTATGAATGCAACACACAATGGTGGTCCCTTAACTCTAAGTTTAATGTGTAAGAAAAATAATACATAGCAGAAAATATAACTGAACAGTAAGTTCTAACAGATTATGCCATGTATCACAGTTTATTTTGCATAAAGAAAATAATGAACAATGCATAAGATATGAGCTAAAATAAATAAACAGCAAATGACACGGTGTCTTGCCTGAGGGTGGTGCGAGATGTAGCAAAATCCAACAGTCAGTATCGTCAACACGAAAGTCAAAATCTACAAGGAGCTTCGGATGCTGAAACAAACATCACGAACGAGTTTGGAATAAAATATATGCCCAAGAAATGCTTGTCCAAAAGTTAAATTCTGGAACAGGGGCAAAATTGTAATTTTGGGTCAAAACGATGTCCGCCGTTGGACCCATTTTGTACCGAAATGCGTGCCAGTACCTACGATCTCTAAAATCGTCAAACTACATGTCTACGGGTTCGATTTGAGGAGAGAAACTCAAGGATATATCCAGTTTTGGATTCCGATGAGCCGTGCACAAATTTGTCCGTTAGAGCGGGTCGCGGGCCCGCCAAATAAGCGTTCCATTCGACCTTCTCAAAATCGGACCAAACTTGGCATACAGGACCAAAAAAACTATACGATTCTGTTGGTGCAAGTTTTGTCTCGATACGGCAAGCATACACGAAGTTATGGCCATGTTTGTAAAAGGTCGATACAGGGTATCTCGACGGATACGCACTAATTTTGTCGCGCACACGCAACGAAATTGAGTTCCGTCAGTTCCCTACGTCGACAACATCCATACGCACCTTTTGATGCGTATAGTAAGTGACCACGTCGACCGGTTTGACGGGAACCAGTTTGACGGGACGCACGGCGTATCGAAAAGATTTTAATGTTTCAGAACAGTTTTAAAAGTGATTTTTCTTAATTTTAGAAAACTGATTTCTCGACCTATACTCGACGAAAGATTAAACTACAAAAAGTGTTTTGAAGTGGTATAAGTGGTCTAATTTACTGTTCAAAAAGTTTTAAAAGTTTTCTACAAGATTGATCAGGATGTGACTCCCAACATGGGTGGTTGATTTGATTCTCTATTCTGAATTCTGACAGTTTTTCGGAATGTTTGCATCAATTTTTACAACAATCTTATGCACTAGAAAATAACCTACCTAAAGAGGATAGAAGGGGGTTATATTGGCTGTACATAGGATTCGATGGATCGATATTTGATCGCGTATAGCTAGAGAAAAATTATGCAGAACATGCGTACCGGATGTCTATCGGAACAGAGCCACCTCTGTTCGTAGTCCTCTTCGGCGATCACCGGCGTTGGCGGCGGCCCCGAGCGTGTGCAGGCGTCTCGTGTGGCATGCAAGAGGTCGTCGGGCTAGGGAGCATCCTATCACGCGATCACGAGAGGGTTTACGCGAATAATTTCTTCGGAAAGGTTGGTTTCTATAACGTGGTTTAAATGAAGATTTAAAAAAAATATTTATTTCGATTTAAAATAAAGATTGGATAATTATAGAGAGAATTGTAAAAGGATTAAGGAGGAGAAGATTTGGATGGGGATTTAAGTGGCAAAAGATTTGATTTAAAAATGATTCAAATCCCAGTTTGAATCCGATGAAGTTCCGGGCGCGCGGGTTTGAAATATTATGGGTGGTGAACAGTGCCGCATGCACTGTTCACTTGGAGTTTTTTTTCTTTTATTATATAACATATATATATATATATATATATATATATATATATATATATATATATACCTCAAAAATCTATTTAAATCTAAGTCACAATTTAAAATATTATCTATCCAAATATCTAATATAATTAAACACATGTGCATATATATAAATTTACTTGATATTACAATTAATGTTAATAAATAACTAAAAGTAGATATTGAATTAATTCCTAAGAATACATTAATAATAAAAATATAATAATAAAATAATTCCATAATGATTTTGGCAGACATATACTGCACCCCTTATCCGGGTCCAAAAAAGTTATACAAATATTAAAAATTATTTGATAATAATAATAATAAACCCATAAATTGCGTAAATTCATTTTGAAGTCTTTTTAATTAAATCTAAAAATTAAAAAAATCAGGGGTTTTACACAATACACTGAGCCTCGCTACAACTTCTCAAAAGATTCCTGACATTCTGATGTCCAAGAAAAATGTACATCCTTGTGGGTCAACTGGGTCAATGGCGCTGAAATTCGAGCAAAGTCTGAAATAAATCGCCGGTAGTAGCCGGCCAAGCCAAGAAAACTGCGAACTTTTGCAACTGTACTGGGTACTGGCCACGTCTCGATAGCCACGATCTTCTGGGGATCTACTTCCACTCCACCTCTGGTGATGATATGACCCAAGTACAAAATATAATCGAGCCAGAACTCGAATTTACTGAATTTGGCATATAACTGGTACTCTCTGAGAATCTGGAGGACAACTCTGAGATGCTGCTCATGCTCTGCTTCACTCTTGCTGTATACTAGGATGTCATCTAGGAACACAATCACAAACTGATCTAAATAAGGCATGAAGATGCGATTCATGAGGTCCATGAATACAGTCGGTACATTGGTTGCTCCAAATGGCATAACAAGGAACTCCCAATGCCCATATCTAGATCTAAAAGCTGTCTTCCGGATGTTCTGCTCTCTGACTTGGATCTGATGATATCCTGATCGCAAATCAATCTTCGAGAATACTGCTGCCCCCTTGAGCTGATCAAACATGTCATATATCCTCGGAAGAGGATATCTATTCTTGTTTGTCACTGAGTTCAAGGTACGATAATCAACACATAATCTGGACGTACCATCCTTCTTTTTCACAAGAAGCATCGGTGCTACCCAAGGCGATCCACTAGCACGAATGAATCCCTTGGTCCTGAGTTCTTTAATCATCTTGTATAATATCTCTAGCTCTGACGGTGCCATCCTGTAAACTCTCTCTGACACTGGGGCTGTACCGGGGATCAAGTCGAAAGTAAACTCGATCTCTCGCTCTGGCGGCATTCCTGGAAGCTCTTCTGGGAAAATATCTGAAAACTCCTCGACTATCCGGGGTAACTGTCCTGCTGCTACTACCAACCGCAATACCGGAGGAGAAGGTTCAACTTCGCCTCAGGAGAAGGAAAACTCTGGCTCGCTTGGAATGCTAAAAACAACCCTACCGATATGGTAGTCTATCCTAGCACACTGATTCCTCAACCAATCCATCCCTAAGACCGTATCATAATTCGGTCATCGAGAATTCTATCAATCTAGCGGGGAACTCTCTACCGCTAACTACGATCTGACATGAGGAAAACACTCTATCTACTCGCACAAGACCGTTACCAGTAAGTATATTGAGCCTTACTGATAATAACTCGGGCTCCAGTCCTATCCGTGTCACGAATCGTGCAGACATGAATGAATACGATGTACCAGAATCAAATAATATTGATGCTGGAAAGGAGTTGACGAGAATAGTACCTGCCACTACCTCTCATAGTACCAATCCTTTTTCTACGGTCATCGCCATCGCCTGACCATACCTTCTGGGTGCGGGTCCTCTCTGCTGGAAACCTCTCTGCCTATTCTGAACTTGGGCTTGGGCTTGTGAATACTGCTGGGGATTCTGCTGCTGAAATACTTGAGTCTGAGGCGGCAAGGGCCTCGGCAACGGGTACTGCTGCTGCTGTCGGACTGGTGCTGGTCCTCTCACCGAAGGACTAGAAAAGTTGGACGAGGATGAACTACCCCTATTTGGGCAGTTACCAACCCTGTGGTCCGATGCTCCACAAGCCAGGCACAATCCCTGCGTCCTGCGACACTCTGATACCACATGTCCTGGCTTTCTGCAATATGAACATCCTATTACGGAAGAGTGCTTCTTCTTC
The DNA here is from genome assembly GCA_029216955.1 of Iris pallida. Classification (NCBI taxonomy): domain Eukaryota; kingdom Viridiplantae; phylum Streptophyta; class Magnoliopsida; order Asparagales; family Iridaceae; genus Iris; species Iris pallida. Next base: position 17,737,326 of record JANAVB010028000.1, on the reverse strand, counting down.
TGCTGCTGGGGAAATGCTGGGGTCGAATGCTGAATCGATGTTACTGAGGCTGTCCACCTCGGAACTCCAATGGTCAAAGACCTGGCTATCGGGGCTGGTGCTGAAGACTGATTCATCTGGCTGTAGGATCGCTTCCGATCCCCGATCCTGTCCACGATCCTCTAAAAGGTATACTTATGCCTCCTAGCTGCTCTCAACACTGCATCGAAAGTCTGATGCTCGAACTGCTCTACTGCCAATAAAATCTCCTGGTGAAGTCCCTGCTAGAATTGCTGAGCTCTGTCAAACTCGGTCGCCACCAAGGTGGGAGCAAACCGACTAAGTCTCAAAAACTCGACCGCATATCCGTCGACCGTCTGGCCCATCTGCTTCAGATTGGTGAACCTCGTCTGTAGATCATACCGAGCTACAGCATCGAAATCCTTGGTCTGGAATCTCTCACGGAATACTGCCCAGGCAATAGGTGCCACTAATCCAACGGCCTGTACCGTCCACCAGCTGCGGGCAAGATCCAATAACTACAGGCGTACCATGGCCACCTTTTCGCCTTATGGAGTCCTAGCTGCTTCTAGAATGACCTCAGTATCCTGAAGCCATTTATCAGCAGCAACAGCATCTTTGCTGTCCTCAAAGAAGGGAGGGTTCAAGCGCTTGAAACTGTTGGCCGCACTGTTACCTGGATGACCACCTCTGTTTAGAGCATCTTGTACTGCCTGGTGCAAGGCATCTCATCGACGATCTTGAGAAGCTAGTAATGTCCTGATGAGACCCACCAAGGTGCCATCATCGGGTTCTGCAGGCTGGACTGGCTGGACTGGTGGCTCTTGACCCCCAGTAGGCATGACTTTGGAGGCTACTCCGGAATACTGGGCTTGATCTCCAGGTTGCTGTCGGTCCACGGGAGGTGCTCCACCTTACCAATCGAAAGGACCAGAAACAATGCCGCTGAAGAAGACGACATAGGAAACAATAAGGAAGGACCAGGACAGATCAACGACACAAGCATGTGATCAGGTCAAGAATTCAGGGATTTAGAGGTTACGAGTAGAGATCAAGGACGAGCACTGATTGAGACATCTATTCGGTAAACCCTCACATATCTTGATTTACAAGACCTGTATGGGCCACCACTTAAACCATGTAATACCCCAGAACCAGAATACTGGAGAGCGGGGGCATACATAGCCAGCTACATATATTGAAATGGAATCCATCTCACTATACGGTCACGGCTGTCTAGATATATGAGGGTTTAACTACAAGCCATCAGTCTCCTATGGTCTTGAACAAGCCTATTGTCTCAATCTCAAACAAGCAATAACAATTCAAGATGTCAGAGCACCAAATATACAATAGTAAGGCATCCCATATATTACATATTTAGATTATCATGAAGCTAGTCGTACAAAATATCAAGACTAGCAAGAGTTTCAGTCATACATGATCAACCCTAGGATTTGTCAATCATGCTACAGCCGTAGGTAGACAGTAAGTAAAACGCAATACGAGCTAACACGTGCTCACCGACTAATGCCTCAAAAGAATATTTTTACAATAAAGTGGAAGAACAAAAAATAAACCCACTCGTTGTCAGGATTTTGTCTAGTGGTCACCATCTGGCTGGAAGGTCGATAGATCCTCTGGAGCTGCTCTGGTATCTGGCAAAACCAGCTGGGTCAGATCCCAGAAAGAGCAAGTGCCATAAGGAAGCTTCACCAGCAAATAGCACAAGAGTATAATTATATAATAAAAGACTAGTAGTATAGACAATCATGATGATATACGATAAGATAACCATTGAACTATTCAGATAACCAAGTTGTAACCCGTAAACCAAACAACGACCGGGGTTGTAACCCTTTATCTGAACGGAACTTGGTTTTCTACCATTTATCAGTAGAGTAAAGCACAAGAATTCAGGTCATGTAACAATCTTGTACAGGATCAGGACAAGACTAGACTGCGTTAGACTCCATCCAATTAATCACGGCCAAGCAATGAGTACGGCTTGATACTTTAACTAACTAGGGTTATCACAGGCCTAGTTACAAGCAAGATGCAATGAGATTATTCCAACAGCCACAAGCCCTGCAGACCATCCAGGTTATCCAGGTCGAATATCTTGTTCAGGAAGGGTACAACACATGGCAGTGTGCTGGAAATGTGCCCTACTCGTCGACATGCTACAAGTCCACTTGAGCGCCCAGATAACGGGATTGCCTATAGCTGGGAAATCTCTTCATGAATACTGGATTATTCTAGTTATTAGCCTTACTTGAATTTAGTAGGTACCCCTGACCGTGGTATTCAGGAGATCCCCATCCTAGAGATGATGCATGACAATACTGGTTTATTTGTACAAACACAACCGCCCACGGTGTCCAAGTCATTCTTGTCATGTCATGCCAGCCATCGCAACAGCATATCAAGATATCATGTCAGGTTCACTTGTCAAGAGTGTACCACGGCGGTCTACTATCATGTCATATTACTTGTCAAAAGTGCACCACTATGGGTCACTGTTGTATTCATGGTACATGTGCAAGATAACATAGTACAAGCTTTCTTTCAAGGGACCCCAGTTACACAGAGGATCATAATACATATAACAATTAAAATAGTAAAGGGGGCAAGACTAAGGGAGGAGTCATGCGGCTCAAGGAAATGAGTTCATGCGGCCTGGGGGTAATTGGGCTCATGCGGCCAAAATCATCAGGCTCATACGGCTCGGGTTCATGCGGTCGGGGTTTAAGGGCATATGCGGCTCAGGGGTGACTGGGCTCATGCGACGGGAGGGGAGCGGTCCATGCGGCTAGAGAGCATACGGTAGGGGAAGGAAAGGTTCATGCGGCTCTGGGTATCGAGTCTCATACGGCTCGGAGAATCGAGTCTCATGCGGTCGGGGAGGAAGGGGTCTTATGCGGCCAGGAGGAAGGGGTCTTATGCGGCCCAGTTAAAACAAATACCATGCGACAAAGGGGATTGCGAGTCCATGCGACCGAATTACTCAGGGCACATACGGTTCTAGATCTGAGTTTTATGTGGCTCGGGAAAAGTTCATACGCCTGGAAAGAGAAGTTCACGCGGAAAGGGAGCTCATGCGGCCAAGAAGCTCATACGGCCAGGGGAAGTTTATGCTGCCAGGAAAGAGACTTGCCGCATGAAAATCCATGCGGTCAAGCACTGTTCTTCTTCTCCAAACTTCCGAGAAGAAGAACCATGAAGGCCCTGCTTCCAGGCTCCATAAATCCTTCATCCGAGGTCAGAATTTGGACTTCCATAGGTTAAAACGGGACATAATAAAATTCTCTACAACTTGAAACCATCAAAACTCGAAAATAACAAGGTTAAATAGATGAAAACCCAAGAAATCCAAAAATGAAATAAACTTAGATCCACATAAATTTAGCCATGGAAATTAAAAATGTTAAGTTCTAAAGTGTCTCAGGATGTTGTAAGGAAGAGAATGGAACAACAAAAGTTGAGTTCCTCCATGAAGTAAGATGCACTTGCCTAGGCTCTCTCTCTAGTAGGTGAAGAGAGTAATGGTGAGGAAGAAAAAGTAAATGAGAAGTAACGAGGAGAGAGAAAAGGGGATGGATTAATAAATGGTGAGGGTGGTAGGTAGGGGTTTTTCCTTTGGTTCATGATGAACTCAAAAGCAAACCAAGCCAAGCCGAACGAAACCAAGATAAACCAAGCAGTGAAATGCCCAAGTATACCATGCAAGGAAACATGCAATACGAGTCAAGATCACGTACACGTATTACAAAATACGTAATACGAACTATGGTCATTACACAGGGCATTCAAATTTTCTGAGACTTGGACCGACATTATTTGGAGATCGATCAGTAATTCATGCTTCTCCACCGTCATCAATGGTCAAAGCAAAGGTTTCTTCAAATCTAGTCGTGGCATCAGACAAGGCGACCCTCTATCGTCCACTATATTCATCATATCGGCAGAAGCACTGAGCAGGAACCTTAACCTCATGGCAGGATCACTCCGCTTCCAATATTTCTACAACGCTAGCGGCTTCTCTATTATCATCCACCTGGCCTACACTGACGACATTCTAATTTTTTCCTCTAGCGATGCTGGGTCCGTCGAGGCGGTCACCAGCACTCTGAAGAGATACACCAGACGCTCTGGTCAGCGCATAAAACCCAATAAGAGTGTCATTTACACCCACCACTCTGTTGATAGAACCTACACTGCCATGCTCACTAACATCACATCCTTCTCCGTTGATTACCCATCCTTCTTCTGTTTAAGGTATCCGCTGGTATACTGCAGATCGAACTTAGGCATCTTCGAAGACCTAGTGAGCAAAATTAGAAAAAAGATTAAGCGATGGCACAATGCTATCTTATCGCCTAGAGGCAAGATAATTTTGATCAAGCATGTACTATCCTCCATTCTGGTCCATATCCTGGTGCTTGTTCCCCGCGAAGAAAGTCCTCACCTCTATGGAAAACCTCTTCGCCAACTTCTTCTAGGGTCACAGTAACGGGAAAGATAAACATCATTCGATCAGTTGGAACTCCATGGCTAGACCCACGTCCGAAGGTGGCCTCGGATTCAGCAGGTTTTCTGACATTGTTGATGCATGTTCGATAAAAATATGGTGGAAGCTCCGTGAGAATCACTCCGTTTGGACTCGATTCACGAAGGCCAGATATCTCAAACATTCTCATCCTTGCATCGCCTCCCACAACAGCAGATCCTCTACTTCCTGGCGCTGCATCCTGAATGGCCGGCGGCTTGTAAAACCTTTTATCCGCCTTAGACTAGGATCGGGTACTTTGTATCTTCCGCTGGAAAGGGGGCTTGGGGATGACCTTCTTCACCTCTCCCCAGAAGCACCATCATCCAGTATTATCAAAGACCGGTGGGACTCCGACGGGGCATGGAACAGAAGGAGGGTGTGTGCATGGATAAGCGAGGAGTATGCTGCTGATCTTGCTACCTTCGGCTTGGCGGTTAGGACTGATCCGGACTCCATTAGGTGGTCCCTGACGATTGATGGCACCTTCTCTCTGGCTACGGCGAGGAGAGTGGCTCGAGGCATTTACACGCCTTCCCCCATCGTTGCATGTTTCTGGCAGTGTTCCATCCCCAAGAAGTGGTCCATCTTACTTTGGAGGGCAATCCTAAAGAATCTTTCCACTGACAACACTGTCACAACCATCGGCTACAGTCTTGCATCAGCGTGCCACTGTTGTGTAGAGCACCAGACCGAATCCGCGGATTACATTTTATGGATGAGTGATTTAGCTTCTGAGGTATGGCTCAGATTCTCTACTTTGTGCCTGCTAGAATTTGCTGATGGGGCTTCAACAATCATCTTGTCACCTGGGGCAAAGCCTCTTTCGGACACTAGATCGTACTAGCTGCCATCATGTGGGTTATTTGAAAAAAATAGAAATAAATTCAGATACGAATGGTACCAGTATAACTCCTCTCAACTGATTTGCCAGGTCAACAGACAGATCCACAAGGTTAGCAGACATTGCAAGCACCTCAAGGAGAGCTTCTGGAACTCCATGAATAGCTAATTTTGTTATAGTTGGTGTTTTGTGTGAAGCAGCTGGCCTCCGAGCGGGCGTTTGCTACGTCGCTCCTTTTATTTTCGTCTTTGAGCTTACTTGTAAAGGCTACGATATTTTACGCCTTTTATATGAATAAATCCCTTGGTTTATATATATATATATATATATATATATATATATATATATATATATATATATATATATATATATATATATATATATATATATATATATATATATACATACTAGTCACGTTTACGTGCGTTGCACGTATAAAAAAAATTCAATGATAGTATTAATAAAGTATATAAAAATTTAAGTTATAATACAATATTTTAAATATAGTTTTAAATTTATTTTAAGATGATTTGTTATGATTATTATTTTAAATTCTGAATATGTGTTTAATTAGATAATGTTATGTAGTTAATTTAAACATAATTTTAATTTTAAATATATTCTAGTATCGAGTAATTTTAAATTTTTTTACGTCAGGAGAGAGGGTTCGGTTACCCACACAAAAGATAAGAAAGGTAGTTAATTTTAAAATCTTATTAATTTTTTTAAAAGAAAATGGTTGATGATATACACGGCTTAGCTCAATCTTGAGCCATTTTGATGCCCCTTTACAATAGTATATATATATATATATATATATATATATATCCGTGGCCGTAGCCCGTTGGGAACGGTAGAGCACCCCGGCGCAGTGGCACGCGTTCGAGTCCTCGTGGAGGCATTTCTCCAAGCCCTAGTAAGAAGTGGACACCCTAAATAAAATAAAAATAAATTATATACATATATATATATATATATATTTTATATATATATATAATAATTATTATTATTCTAATTAAATAATATAGAAAAACCCAAAATTAATTCTAGCTTTTAATTATTTCTATAAATGTTTCTAACCTTTCCCAGTTGTATTTAAATAAAATTTACATATATATATATTTTTTACCTATATTGTAGAAAAACCATATAATCAATACAATCTTTTACATATACAAATTTAGAAATATATTATTTATATATTTCAAAACTAAGTATAAAAAATAGTTAGTAAAATTTAGGGTTTTACAACGGGGCCAAAATCAAACCCTATTTTACATTGGTTTTTCTCATGATTTGCTTCGATTTTGATCGTTCTTCAGACAAGCCTTTAGTAGTTAATTTCTCATGTATGTACTCTTTCTTAGGGGTTTTTTCCTTATGTTTTGGTTGGTTTTTACCATGTATCCTAGATTTATCTAATTGTGACACTGGTCCGACATTCACTCGTTTTACATATTTTAAAATGGACATTGTAATTTAGTTTCTTGTACTCAGCTTGCTCGTAACTGGTGTAATGCCCCACCCTTAGCGATGAGATTATATTGATATCAATGTCAATTTGCTGGCTCAAGTAAGAAAAATCTTTAGTAAGAGATCCTTTCTTGGGACATGAAGGCGTTTGATCATGGGTGAGTAGGTAAGACTTCTCTTTCTAATTCTTTCACGATTAATAATAAAACCATAGAGAATTGAATGCATCCTTTGCTACTATGAATAGAGTTCGTAATCACTGAAAAGATAAGTGCATAAAATTAGTATGCTTGTTAAAAAAGACAACATGATTACATGCATAAGTTAAACAGTTAATACATTGAAAGAATAGTTGTCACGCCCTGGTTCTGCAGAATCGATTGTGACATAGTGGTATCAGAGCACGACTTTACGTCCTTGAACTTTTGATTGAATTCTTTAACTCTGATGTTGCCTTTTGTAATCGATGTTGTTGGCGCTCTCTCTCAATGTTCCGCGAGATATTCCATATAATAAGTCTATATATTTTGTAAAATCTCACGAGAGAGATTTGGTTGAACAAAGATGGTTTAACGTGAGGCACGATTGGCTGAGTTGAGCTGGACAATATATACCATAAAATTGCATCGATGTTAGCAAAGTTGTGTACGAGATTCAAATTGTACCGGACAAGAATGAGTTAGACTCGATTCATGAAATGTGGGAAGATAATGATAAAGGTGTTATTGAAAGTTGATACCGTCAATACGATATAGACAGAACATGCTTGAATTTTGAGGAATGGTTCAGACGGAGATTCAAAGTGTATCATTTGTGATTCGAATAGTCGCTTCGAGGATTTATCGAGTGACTTCATCCCTGAGTACTGTATGGGAGAGCCTTGGGGATGTTTGATCAAATTAAGAATCGGGGCACCAACGAGTCTATCAGCAAGTGATATAAAGTGTAAAGCCTTAGAATGAGTTTTATGAAGTTAGTAGTGACCTTGATGTCTTGTACGAGATTGATCCAGACAAACTAGAAACAACGCGCATCGGATTATGATTGTGCAGAGTATGAAATACAAAGTGATAAGAGCGGATAGATTGCATCAAGAAAAGTTTAAGGTGTAACGGGATAAATGACTTAGTCGAAAAATCTACATAAACCATATACAAAAATATTGATATAGAACTGAACGGAATAGATTTTGTATTTGACTAAGGAAAGATAGCACGATTAAAGGATAGCATGCATGAAAATATTGATTTGAATATATGAGCATAACTCTAAAGATTTGGGATATATGTTGTTCGATGACTTAAGATATACAGATAGACATATATGATTTAGATTTGAACAAATTGATGACATAACTAAATTAATCTCGAATGTCGAGGAACGGATCGGATATCCAGTTGGATGACAGTATTAGTTACATGACTCGGAGTTCGTTGCAAAGGAAGATCGCCAGGTTATGTATATCATTGATGGTATTAAGGGGTATTAAAGATCGATATGCAATAACTCGGAAGTACCCTGATTCGAGGAATGATGATAATGTAAAATGTTATTATTCAGATGGATTCTATACCTTGGGATTTGATAGAAATGAATGTAAGAATCCTAATTTTTAGGGATTTATTTCTTTATTTTATATAATTTTATATTAAACCATATTTTATTTTTAATTATGGCTATATAGGAACTTTGTCGTAGCTTTGATTTTTGAAGCACAACATTGACTAATTCCTCAAAACAAGTTTTATATTCAGGTTTTAGACGAGTCCACCTTTATTTTGATATATTATGTCCCACTCAAACATGTTCCCTTGTACTATATTGTTCTTGCACAACTTTCACATCAAAATAACCATTTTACCATTCGTCGTAATTTTGATGTATTTTTTTCAATTTCGATTTGAGGCCCAGACCCAATCCAAAACTTTCAACCGAATATATGGTTTTGATATATTTTCTTCCTACTACACACATGTCAATGGTGTGCCACTCAATCGAGTTCCCATGTATTATTTATCTTTAAATGGTACACAAGACTCAATTATAGACTTATTGGACTCGTTTTGATCCAAATAATTCTACGGCCTAAAACTAGACCAATTGGGGTTCTTGGAGCCAATTTTAGGGTACCCTAAACTATTAGATTTATTTTAGACTAAATTTTTTATGAATTAGTTACATCTATATCAATTCAAATCTATTTTAAATCAACTCTAAAACAACTTTCTTAATTTGGACTCAATTTAAATTCCTTTGAACATATCTTTTTATATCTTTTAAACTAGGCAATCAAATCTCACCAAACCAATCCTAATCAATCCTAACCCTTTAAACTTGTATTTCCTATATTTTGTGTCCACCACCCCCTATTCCTCATGTAAATCGAGCACCACTCCGATTTTTTCTATTTTTGCACTTTTATTTCCATCCGACAGAAACTCATCGCCCCGACCTCTTTCAACCTGCCTACAATATTCATCTCAGCACTAGGACACCCCCTAACACCTAGGCACCTTCTCGAGGAGCCATAAACCCTAATTTGGTCGGTACAAGGTATGTAAGGCACCCGAAGTCGACCGAACTTGTGCTGAATTCATCACAGCAGGTATATTATTTTGTATATAGGGTTTCATGTACTTCTCGATCTCATCTTTTTGTGAAACTAAAACTAATAGAAAGATATATGTGTCTAGTTTCATGCCTAATAAGCCATCCACATAATTCCAAACGGTTTATTCGGGATGTTCCTTCTACGAACAGGTGTCCAAAATAGACTAGATCTGTTGTGAGCCAAATTTCATATATTTTGGGCCACTTCGACCTTCTATATATTTTTGCAAGAAACTAGACTTCCTAAGCTTTCCAACACATATACTTTTGTAGCTTTTTGGTTTATTTTCTATTTATTAAAAATCCGGACATTTACCATAATATCGAAACACTAAAATCCATGAGTTCTACATGTCCAATTGATTTGAGACTTCATATACCATTACCAAATTAATTGTTGTGCATGATTTCATAATAAATATATAATTTTAACTATTTTTGTCTTTTTTAGAATTAATTATTTTTAAATATTTATTGTTTCGGGACTTAAATCGTATACCTAGTCTGGGAACATTATTGTAGAATCAACCTAGGACTGGTGTACTTGATTATCTACCAATAATATATATATATAATATTTTTAAATATTTCTTTAGAGTTTAAATTAATATTTTATGTTAGTAATAAAGTACCTTTATAGGAAGATTTGGTACTATATATGTTATATTATGTAGTATAGATGTTATGACTAGTTTGTTGTATAGATATTAATATGGATCATATATGTTAAGTCATTAGAGACAGTTATTAATAATAGAATATTTATCATTCTTGTTCATATTTTGGCATTATAGTTCATACTATATTTGTTTTCTCTTGTACCTTGTTTAAAGTCGTATTGTATCGTAGGATGAGTGCGTCATAACTGAACTGCTACTTCTATTTTCGTTTATTCTCAAGCTGAGAGTCCACGCACGGACGAGGGTTGATTGCTTGAAGGTAACATGAGCGTCCGTACTAGGGGTGATGGTTGGTTGTTGTTCAAACCTGAGAGTCTGTAACACCCAGTTTTTCAGAAGAGGGTAATTTTGAAATTTTATAATTATAATTATTATTTAATGGTATTTATTTCATGTTATGATTTTTAGTGATTTTTAATTATTTTTAAACTATTTAAATTCATGACTTATGATTTGGTGTCTTGCTAGTGTTCATTTCCAGACTGAGGGGTATTTTAGTCATTTTTATAATTTTAAGAATTATTTGGGATTATTAATTATTATTTAGATTTATTATTATTAATTAGAATTTATGGAAATTTTTAGAATTTATTTTGTATTTATTTGGACCAGTTTGATTTTTGGCCAGTTTTGGCTCATGTAGACCAATCTAGAAACTAACCATAGTTAGTTGGGCTTGGTTAGGTCAAGTGACCCTAGTCTAACCTAGTGTGACTCAAGTTAGTGGTTAGTGATTTATTAGAACTTGAATTAGGATTTTAGAAATCTAGTTATTTGATAAATGGCTTGTGATTACACAAGTCATTTTGTGACTAAACTAGTTAGGACTAGCCAAACCTAGCTCAACCCTAACCCAAGGCCAAGTGGTCAGCCACCCTAGCTGAACCTAGGGATTCCCCCCCCCCCTATTTAATCCCTCCTAGTTTTTAGGGCTAGCCTCTTTTAGGGTTCTAGCAAAGTTCTAAGGAAAGAGGTGAGTCCCATCTTCCTAAAATCCTTAAAAATCCATTTCAAATCCTTTTTCCTTCAAACCAATTCCATTAGGATCTAATTTTCTCCCTCTTGCTGCTGGTATAATATATTTGCAGGGAATCAACAATTTATGGAAGTTGGGTGGCTTGAGAAACTTCTCCATTTGTAGCTTTTGTGAAGGTTTCTTCACCAATAGGTAACTTCCCCATTTCCCAATGGATTTCCATTTTGTCTTCACCAATAGGAAGCCCTAAGGGTCCCCCTAAGGTCTGGATAGATTTCGTGTCCTGTGTCTTTGGATTCGTGTCTAAACAGGACACGTATCAGTGTCCTATACAACGTGTTTGATGAAATGCCAAAGAGGACCTTTTGTGTGAATTTTTGAATTGTAATTAATTGGAAAATTGTATTTTAGGGTCGTTTAACCATTTCTGGAACTCTGAGCCAACCTCGTGTTTGTGTCGTGTCGCTAGGGCTCTCGTGCACGCGCTTTTGGACACGCGCGCGCGGGGCTACAATATTCCCCTGCATCTCGGGGTCTCTGTGGGACACGACACGGCGTGTCGTGACACGAAACTTCGTGGGGGCAATGGGACACCCACTGTCACCATGCTCCCCAAGTTTCGTAGGACTTCGTGCTTTGGTTGGCGAGTAATCGTCCATGCACTGAGTTGACACTGTTCTGTGCACTGTCTCTTTTTGCCACTGACACGGCTTCATAGCTTTGGACACGACACTGTTTGATACGATTCAGGGTGTCTAGAACCAAGACCTATACCTAGGCTAGTTGGGGACACGACCACGAGTCCCCATTCGTGTCGTGTCGTGTGCACGAGTGTCGTGCACACGTGCACGAGCCTGTGCACACTGCACAGTGTGTTGTGCACTGTTTTCGTGTTTTCTTCTATTGGACACGTTTGTGTCCTATTGCTGGGACACAAACACATCCTATGACACGTGTACATGCTATATATACACTACCAACCTCTGTTTTTGTATTTTATATTGTTTTGGCTTGTGAATTCTCGAAATTGCCATTCCTGATACATGTTTCCTGCATTTTTTTTCCAGTTTTTGTAATTTGAACTTTGGCAGTAAATTGATATGTTTAACTAAGGTTAGTTATTGATTTAAGTCCCTAATGTGGTTATCCTATGTGTTATCAAACTGAGTTTCTTGATTTAGAAATCTGTGATCTTGGATATGTGTGAAACTGGAATTTATGGGACAATAGATTGTTTCCCTTTTTCTTTTCTTAACTGAGATAACTTGATATGTTAACTTTGGTAAAAATCTGAGTTGTTCCAGTTTTCCTATAACCTGAGAATTTCTTGATATAATGTGACTCATTTCATATATGGTATGCTGGATAAGTTTGAACTGAGTTCCTATGTGAATCAAAAACTGAGATTGGCTAGTTTGGTATATGTGAGCTAAACCATGAATTGTTTTCCTTTCCTTTCTTCCTATTATAACCAATGTGCCAACCTTGGTATTAAACTGAGAATTAATTCAGCTTGTATTAACTAAGTTTGAGTCTAGTTCATTAGTGAGTTTAGTGTAACAGCCCAGTTTTGACTGAATACTAAATGGCCCTCTTTTTCATTTCCTGCACACAGACACATTTTCCCTCTCCTATACACTTTTTTTTGCATACACTGTTTTCCTGCATATCTAATTCCTGCACATTTAAATCTGTCACACTCTTCATTTTATTTCCTGCATTTTCCCATATGACACACACAAGTTCACTTGACACAGCCCTTCACTGTTTTGTTGCACACACACATGCCCTCTCTATATTGTATATACTTTTAGGTATTATCATATATGTAATGTAGTGTTTACCCATTAGCCTATGGGTTGTCTTCTAAGCTAATTCCCTAGTACACATATGTGTGTATCATATATATGTATATATATATATCTTTCTCTTGTAGATGTGTGATTGCATATAAATATCATTATGTAGGCCTATAGATATACTAGCCTATATATATATATGGGTATACATATACCTTCATATGTGATATGGTATGAGTATATATGATTTTAGTCTACATACCTATATGTATACATATATGTGGTTTTGTAAGTGAGTGTGATATGTGTATATAGCCTATAACCTATATATGAGTCTGCTTGACCTAGTTTAGCCTAGTATAGACTAATGTAGACTAGTTTGACCATAGTTGACCTAGTTTGACTTCTAGGGTTGACCAAAGTTGACCAAGAGTTGACTTTGGCCTAGAATGACTTAGAATCATATAGAATGCATAATAGGACTCCATTTTGATATTCTGGATTTGTTGTGACTTGTGCTGTTCTGATTAGGAGCCAGACACCACTCCTTGGACAGTACGTTTCATACCGGACACTCAGTTACAGGCGAGTACATTCTCTGATCATTTCATATCCTGCTTAGAATTATTACCTGCAGTAGATTACTTTACTTGTACTGTCACGTTAGTCACACGGATTGGTACTATATGGATCTCTACATGCGATGTTATCCCCCTCGGAAGCATCGGGTACATTGTGCTTGTGCGTTTCACTTACATCATGTACTCCTGTGCTTTCATTACATGTGCACTCCTGTGAATCTTGTACTCTCATGTTCACGGAGCCCCATGTATACTATCATGTGCACCCTATATGGGCCCCCATGTGATATCCTGTGCAATAACATAACCTGTTTAGATCCTTGTGTATTGATTGGGGATACGGGGGAGTGCTAGTAGTCGTGTGAACAATTCCTTGTAGTGTAGAATCCTGTGCACCTCGACATCCTGTGCAAATCTGTCCTGTTCATATGTGCTATCTCGTACTCTGACTCACTAGCTACTGTTAGTTCTCTATGTATAGTAGATATTTACATTACAGTTCTCTTTCTGTTTATATACCGCATTTCTTCAGTACTTGTATCTTACTTTACTGCAAGTTTATATTTTCTAACCTGCTATGAATTGTTGAGATGTACTGTGCTCGCTCCTGTCCTGACTGGACCTGTTGAAAATATTACAGAGGACGAGGAGGAGGCTGGCCTGGACACCTACTACGGGGCAGCCCTAGATGACACCTGTGAGCTGGACCCTCTGGAGGATCCAGCAGTAGCTGAGGATTTTCCCCCGACTGCCTAGACTAGATAGTTAGGTTTTTATCTTTATGTAGTTGGACATGTTTTAGCTAGACTCTTTTTGGAGATCAGTTTGTATATTCTTTCATACTGTAGCTGAGTTTGTTTACTCTGGATATTGTTGGGATTATCTTAGACTATTTCATCTCTTTATTCTCTTGAGTTCTATTTCATATCGTGCTATCTCTTCCTTAGCTGTGATTGAGTTTGTTATTACTATGTTGCCCCGTTCGGGGTGTATAAACCGCTTAGAGATAAACTGTTAGATGTTGAGACCTAGGACAGCGTTCTACCGCCGACACTGCGGCGTAGGCTGGACGTATTCACGTCTCGTGCCCTTACTCTAGGGTGCGGGTCGTGACACGTTTTTAGTGGTGGCCCATGCAGGTCTCGACTAGAAGTGTAGTGGTACTCGAACTAGAGTATCGCTGCAGCCTGCTATAGGATATAGGATATAAATTTTAAGGTTACTCAATCACTTTAGGAAAATTTCTTTTATTGCCATCTAAATCCTTTTGTCAGCTGATCCTTTGAATTATAATTGTCCGCCTTTGTTATTTCGCTTCTTTCTCAGAAATTTATACCCTTGTTTGTCTATCTTCAGGATGGTAGTGACTCGATTATAGCGTGCCACCCATGAGGATGCTATAGAGGGGGCTGCTACCTCTCAGCCAGCACGGCGAGGCCAGGAGACTGCAGCTCTTGTCACCTCAGCTCGTATTGGGACTTCGGCAGCCGCAGCAGGGGATATGCATCCACCGACTGGGAGGCAGGACCCAATTTTTCCAGAGGATCCTTACCAGCAGCCACCTCTAGGGACAATAGACGCAGTGCAGCTGCTAGCCTTCTTCAGGCAGTACATGGAGGGTCAGCAGGGACAGCAGCAGAGGCAGACGGCAGAGCTCACTCGAGGCATTGAGCTGGCAGTGACAGCAGTAGAGAGAGTAGCGGCTCAGCCAGCAGCAGTCCAGCAGCCGCACCAGCCACGGGAGAAAGGCATCCAGGACTTCCAAAAGATGCACCCGAGGGATTTCCGTGGGACAGAGGGGATCCTGTATGCCGATGAGTGGATCGAGCATATGGAGGAGATCTTCAGGCTGGCCGAGATTCTGACGAGGCTCCAGATAGAGGCAGCAGCCAGTATGATGCAGGATCTGGCTCGGACATGGTACCAGACCGACCCGAGGGTCGGCACAGCAGGACAGACTTGGGCAGCATTCAAGAAGCTGTTCAAGGAGAAGTTCTTCCCAGAGGCAGCGCTGGGAGCCCTCGAGACTCAGTTCGAGGCCCTAGTCCAGGGGAGTCAGTCTGTGGAGGAGTATGCAGGAGAGTTCTGCCGCCTGGGCAGATTTGTAGAGGATTTGTCGGAGGCGACGAAGGCCCGGAGGTTCCGGAAGGGCTTGGTAAAGGAGGTCAAGTCCTACACCAAGAACGCCCGCAGTACTACATTTGAGGAGATACTGGTGGATGCACTAGCTGCAGAGGATGACCTTGAGCTTAGGCTCAAGAGAGGGAGAGACCCAGCTGGGGGCAGCAGCAGCAGCAGCGGAGGCCAGGCCAAGAGGCCTCACTTTCAGCACCAGCAGCCGAGGCAGTTTCAGCCGCTGCTGATTCAGCAGCAGTTCCAGCATCAGGCACCCAGGCAGACAGTCAGTTGCCCCTTTTGCAAGAAGCCAGGGCATGGATGGAATGAGTACAGGAAGAGGCTCGGGAAGTGCCTTTTCTGCGGAGCAGCAGATCACCAGATGAGGGATTGTCCTAGGTCTGTGGGACGAACAGCTCAGGGAGGAGGAGCCAGAGCAGCAGCAGGCCAGCAGCGGGGACCAGCCCTGCCGACTCAGCAGCAGAGGTTTGTCCAGCACTAGCAGCAGGCCAGGGGAGGCCAGCAAGGACGAGCTTACGCCATGACACTTGAGGATGCTCAGGCAGTAGGAGAGGTGCTAGCAGGTTCTGATCTTCTCGATTCCGTTCTACCTTGTCTCATTATACCTATCCTGAAATTCTATTCCATCTATTTATATCTGCTTCCTCATTGTTGATAAGTTTGATCTGGTGATTCGTTATATTTGTTTTCTTCTGAGAAAATCATATGGGCTAGGTCACCTCAGTTATGGGATCTACAATCTTGATGGTCGTGTTAGTTGGCATAGTGAGGACATATAGTCAGATTTTGGATGTATTTTTCGGGTATAGGAATTTAAGGTTTTTGCCGTCGCATGCGGCAATGCGAAAATTTTAAATACCATGAACCTAAGGATACGTACCTTAGTCAAGGACTCTGTGATTATCGTAGCCATGCTCACTAGCACGACGAAGATTCTGAGTATCATGATTTTGGACA
The DNA here is from genome assembly GCA_029216955.1 of Iris pallida. Taxonomy (NCBI): domain Eukaryota; kingdom Viridiplantae; phylum Streptophyta; class Magnoliopsida; order Asparagales; family Iridaceae; genus Iris; species Iris pallida. Next base: position 17,720,721 of record JANAVB010028000.1, on the reverse strand, counting down.
GACGCATATGACTATCTGACGGTATGTTTGAGACTTTGATTGTGGGGTGTATAACCTAGAAGGACTACTACCATTTTAATTTCGAGGACGAAATTTTTGTAAGGTGGGTAGGATTGTAACACCCAGTTTTTCAGAAGAGGGTAATTTTGAAATTTTGTAATTATAATTATTATTTAATGGTATTTATTTCATGTTATGATTTTTAGTGATTTTTAATTATTTTTAAACTATTTAAATTCATGACTTATGATTTAGTGTCTTGCTAGTGTTCATTTCCAGACTGTGGGGTATTTTAGTCATTTTTATAATTTTAAGAATTATTTGGGATTATTAATTATTATTTAGATTTATTATTATTAATTAGAATTTATGGAAATTTTTAGAATTTATTTTGTATTTATTTGGACCAGTTTGATTTTTGGCCAGTTTTGGCTCATGTAGACCAATCTAGAAACTAACCATAGTTAGTTGGGCTTGGTTAGGTCAAGTGACCCTAGTCTAACCTAGTGTGACTCAAGTTAGTGGTTAGTGATTTATTAGAACTTGAATTAGGATTTTAGAAATCTAGTTATTTGATAAATGGCTTGTGATTACACAAGTCATTTTGTGACTAAACTAGTTAGGACTAGCCAAACCTAGCTCAACCCTAACCCAAGGCCAAGTGGTCAGCCACCCTAGCTGAACCTAGGGATTCCCCCCTATTTAATTCCTCCTAGTTTTTAGGGCTAGCCTCTTTTAGGGTTCTAGCAAAGTTCTAAGGAAAGAGGTGAGTCCCATCTTCCTAAAATCCTTAAAAATCCATTTCAAATCCTTTTTCCTTCAAACCAATTCCATTAGGATCTAATTTTCTCCCTCTTGCTGCTGGTATAATATATTTACAGGGAATCAACAATTTGTGGAAGTTGGGTGGCTTGAGAAACTTCTCCATTTGTAGCTTTTGTGAAGGTTTCTTCACCAATAGGTAACTTCCCCATTTCCCAATGGATTTCCATTTTGTCTTCACCAATAGGAAGCCCTAAGGGTCCCCCTAAGGTCTGGATAGATTTCGTGTCCTGTGTCTTTGTATTCGTGTCTAAATAGGACACGTATCAGTGTCCTATACAACGTGTTTGATGAAATGCCAAAGAGGACCTTTTGTGTGAATTTTTGAATTGTAATTGATTGGAAAATTGTATTTTAGGGTCGCTTAACCATTTCTGGAACTCTGAGCCAACCTCGTGTTTGTGTCGTGTCGCAGGGGCTCTCGTGCACGTGCTTTTGGACACGCGCGCGCGGGGCTACAGTATTCCCCTGCATCTCGGGGTCTCTGTGGGACACGACACGACGTGTCGTGACACGAAACTTCGTGGGGGCAATGGGACACCCACTGTCACCATGCTCCCCAAGTTTCGTGGGACTTCGTGCTTTGGTTGGCGAGTAATCGTCCACGCACTGAGTTGACACTGTTCTGTGCACTGTCTCTTTTTGCCACTGACACGGCTTCATAGCTTTGGACACGACACTGTTTGACACGATTCAGGGTGTCTAGCACCAAGACCTATACCTAGGCTAGTTGGGGACACGACCACGAGTCCCCATTCGTGTCGTGTCGTGTGCACGACACTCGTGCACACGTGCACGAGCCTGTGCACACTGCACAGTGTGTTGTGCACTGTTTTCGTGTTTTCTTCTGTTGGACACGTTTGTGTCCTATTGCTGGGACACAAACACATCCTATGACACGTGTACATGCTATATATACACTACCAACCTCTGTTTTTGTATTTTATATTATTTTGGCTTGTGAATTCTCGAAATTGCCATTCCTGATACATGTTTCCTGCATTTTTTTTTCCAGTTTTTGTAATTTGAACTTTGGCAGTAAATTGATATGTTTAACTAAGGTTAGTTATTGATTTAAGTCCCTAATGTGGTTATCCTATGTGTTATCAAACTGAGTTTCTTGATTTAGAAATCTGTGATCTTGGATATGTGTGAAACTGGAATTTATGGGACAATAGATTGTTTCCCTTTTTCTTTTCTTAACTGAGATAACTTGATATGTTAACTTTGGTAAAAATCTGAGTTGTTCCAGTTTTCCTATAACCTGAGAATTTCTTGATATAATGTGACTCATTTCATATATGGTATGCTGGATAAGTTTGAACTGAGTTCCTATGTGAATCAAAAACTGAGATTGGCTAGTTTGGTATATGTGAGCTAAACCATGAATTGTTTTCCTTTCCTTTCTTCCTATTATAACCAATGTGCCAACCTTGTTATTAAACTGAGAATTAATTCAGCTTGTATTAACTAAGTTTTAGTCTAGTTCATTAGTGAGTTTAGTGTAACAGCCCAGTTTTGACTGAATACTAAATGGCCCTCTTTTTCATTTCCTGCACACAGACACATTTTCCCTCTCCTATACACTTTTTTTTGCATACACTGTTTTCCTGCATATCTAATTCCTGCACATTTAAATCTGTCACACTCTTCATTTCATTTCCTGCATTTTCCCATGTGACACACACAAGTTCACTTGACACAGCCCTTCACTGTTTTGTTGCACACACACATGCCCTCTCTATATTGTATATACTTTTAGGTATTATCATATATGTAATGTAGTGTTTACCCATTAGCCTATGGGTTGTCTTCTAAGCTAATTCCCTAGTACATATATGTGTGTATCATATATATGTATATATATATATCTTTCTCTTGTAGATGTGTGATTGCATATAAATATCATTATGTAGGCCTATGGATATACTAGCCTATATGTATATATGGGTATACATATACCTTCATATGTGATATGGTATGAGTATATATGATTTTAGTCTACATACCTATATGTATACATATATGTGGTTTTGTAAGTGAGTGTGATATGTGTATATAGCCTATGACCTATATATGAGTCTGCTTGACCTAGTTTAGCCTAGTATAGACTAATGTAGACTAGTTTGACCATAGTTGACCTAGTTTGACTTCTAGGGTTGACCAAAGTTGACCAAGAGTTGACTTTGGCCTAGAATGACTTAGAATCATATAGAATGCATAATAGGACTCCATTTTGATATTCTGGATTTGTTGTGACTTGTGCTGTTCTGATTAGGAGCCAGACACCACTCCTTGGACAGTACGTTTCATACCGGACACTCAGTTACAGGCGAGTACATTCTCTGATCATTTCATATCCTGCTTAGAATTATTACCTGTAGTAGATTACTTTACTTGTACTGTCACGTTGGTCACACGGATTGGTACTATATGGATCTCTACATACGATGTTATCCCCCTCGGAAGCATCGGGTACATTGTGCTTGTGCGTTTCACTTACATCATGTACTCATGTGCTTTTATTACATGTGCACTCCTGTGAATCTTGTACTCTCATGTTCACGGAGCCCCATGTATACTATCATGTGCACCCTATATGGGCCCCCATGTGATATCCTGTGCAATAACATAACCTGTTTAGATCCTTGTGTATTGATTGGGGATACGGGGGAGTGCTAGTAGTCGTGTGAACAATTCCTTGTAGTGTAGATTCCTGTGCACCTCGACATCCTGTACAAACCTGTCCTGTTCATATGTGCTATCTCGTACTCTGACTCACTAGCCACTGTTAGTTCTCTATGTATAGTAGATATTTACATTACAATTCTCTTTCTGTTTATATACCGTATTTCTTCAGTACTTGTATCTTACTTTACTGCAAGTTTATATTTTCTAACCTGCTATGAATTGTTGAGATGTACTGTGCTCGCTCCTGTCCTGACTGGACCTGTTGAAAATATTACAGAGGACGAGGAGGAGGCTGGCCTGGACACCTACTACGGGGCAACCCTAGATGACACCTGTGAGCTGGACCCTCTGGAGGATCCAGCAGTAGCTGAGGATTTTCCCCCGACTGCCTAGACTAGATAGTTAGGTTTTTATCTTTATGTAGTTGGACATGTTTTAGCTAGACTCTTCTTGGAGATCAGTTTGTATATTCTTTCATACTGTAGCTGAGTTTGTTTACTCTGGATATTGTTGGGATTATCTTAGACTATTTCATCTCTTTATTCTCTTGAGTTCTATTTCATATCGTGCTATCTCTTCCTTAGCTGTGATTGAGTTTGTTATTACTATGTTGCCCCGTTCGGGGTGTATAAACCGCTTAGAGATAAACTGTTAGATGTTGAGACCTAGGACAGCGTTCTACCGCCGATACTGCGGCGTAGGCTGGACGTATTCACGTCTCGTGCCCTTACTCTAGGGTGCGGGTCGTGACAGAGTCCACACTAGGGGCGATGGTTTGGTCATTCGTTTGATATATTACCATGTGTTCACCTTAGAACTTGGCATTTGTTACATGTTTCCTTTCCAGCAGTTCATTTATGCGTAGTTGTTCTTGTATATATATGTAGTTTGTTGCTTATTTATTTTATTCCTTTCTGGTCATTATTTATGCATATTATTTACTGTTAGATAGGCATGTTATTATGTATCTTGTTACGTCCCTCTGAGGACCCGATGATATCTTTATGTAGCTGATTGCTCAGAGTTAGTTAGCTGATCATGGTGATGGTTGATTACTTTAGATTCAGGTATCTTTCGTAATTACATATTTATAAGCATTATTTGTACTCTACTTGTTAGCTTAGTTTTATAGACTCAAACTTTCTTTTGAGTGTAATCGGACATATATGCTAGTGGACTGTAGAACATGAACCATATTATTCATTCTTGATGTTTATTATTTTCTGTGAATTGAGATATAGATGGTTTACGATATTAGCCCTTGTCTTAGACAGCTTACATGTATTACTTGAGGGTTCCATAGATTGGATTTGCCCTTGAGTATGTGATAGCTAGCCGAGTCAAGTGCTAGTCCCATGAGTTTTGGGACTGGGGTGTGACAGTTTGTGGTGGCCCATGCATGTCGAGTTAGCCGTTTTCGTTACGTTAATGTACCGAGCGGGCTTGCAAATAGGAATAGACCCTTAGGGTTCTCAATCCACAACTGTCATTGATAATTATTTTAGAATTTCTCTATCGTTCTTGAAACTTCATATTTGTACTCAATTATTCCCTTTCTTTCTCGTGTCCTTGCTTCTCGTCCCTTTCTAATTTAGAGTGACGAACGATCGTACCTATTAGAATTTATCAGTATTTCTTAAGTAGTTGTGTAAATTAGTTTGCTTATTTGAATTTTGGTTGCTTGATAGATATGAGGGGTTTGGGGATACCATAGGTATATAGTGATATTAATTTTTTTTATTATTGGGCAAGGGCTATAGAATTATTATGGTAGCATATGTTGATGGGGTAGTGTGACCAAAGGTGGGTAGACGTCCTCAAGGCACAATATGATTCATTGGTGGTGAATTAATGATTGTGATTAAAGAAATATTTATGAATTTACAAACTTGAGATAGAGGAGATGGGATTTAATTTAAACTTTGAGGATGTTCATATAAAATATAATTTTGTGTTTATGAATTTTTTTAAGGTAGATAGAAGTTGTGTTGAAAGTCAAATTAGAAAGAGAATTTAAACTTTAAAGGTATAGCACTTAGATAGTGATTGAGAGGAAATCGAGTGAAATAAAGTTAGGATGTTTTAGTGCTTCATGAATTTTCAGAAGAATATTCATGGTTATTGAGTTAATGTTAACAACAAAAAAGAATTTGAGGATAGAGATTTAACTTAAGAAACAAAATTGTCTTGAAGAATTGAATCTAAATTTTGAAGGCTATGAAATTTGATAATTTGAAATTTAGAAGATGATTTATTGTATAATTTTTCTTTCACTAAATTTTTTGAGGAGACTAAGGTCATAGTGGACTTGCATTTGAAAATTTTGAAAATTTTAAGGAATATCGATGAATTAAATTTTCGAGGATTAGAATGGTTAAAAATTAATATTACTATTTGAATTTAGATTCAAGGCTTGAATAAAAATATTGGACAAGGCCTTTGTGTCAGACCCGCACCCAGAGTAGGGGCATTAGAAGTGTGTACGTCTAGCCTCTACGCTGCAGTGTCGGCGGTAGAACGCTGTTCTAGGTCACAACATCTAACAATATATAACTGTACTTGTACAATAATATACTGTCACTCCCCAATCCTGGAATACGTATTTTAATATGTAAACCGATAAATTATATTTACCTTGAATTTATACGATATTTATTATGCAGTATTTCTTCATGCATTTCCCAAAATATTCGACAAAATATTATTTCCTAATTTATTTTCTGCATTTGGGCCTACAGTTTTGGCTCATTTGGGTAACCTATTCTTGGTTCACCAATGGTTCATCATGAAGCCATGGGTCCAAGATCTTTATATATAACTCATCTCTCTCCTCTCATTTACTTCCTCTCATTTATTTCCTCCACCAACCAAGGCAAGTACCAACTTGCTCAAGAGATGGATCCATAATTTTGTCAATGATTTCTTACAAAACTATTTGCCAAAACATGTTCTTCTCCTCAATCTATACTAGTTTAGAACTTGGAAATTTCCATTTTGAAGCTTTGATTTTTGTAGATCTAAGTTTTAATCATTTTCGGATTTCCATGGTCTTGATCTATTTTCGTTGGGGTTTTATGGGTTTTGATGCTTCCATGTGGAAGAGAATTCCATTTCACCCAAGATAGAACTTTAGAAATCCGGATTTGGAGTTCGGATGGCCAAGTTGTGATGTTTTGAAGTTTTGGGATCATCCATGGTGTTCTTGCTGTTTGGAGAAGACAGAGAGCAGTGTGCTCCTGTTTGAGCACGCTTCCTGTTGGAAGCGTGTCTTTCCTTGAGTCTGCGTGACTTTTCACGCAGCTCTTCCCTTGAGTCTGCGTGACTTTTCACGCAGCTCTTCCCTTGAGTCTGCGTGACTTTTTACGCAGCTCTTTCCTTGAGTCTGCGTGACTTTTCACGCAGCTCTTCCCTTGAGTCTACATGACTTTTCACGCAGCTCTCTCCTTGAGTCTGCGTGACTTTTCACGCAGCTCGCCCCTTGAGTCTGCGTGACTTTTCACGCAGCTCTCCCCTTGAGTCTGCGTGACTTTTTACGCAGCTCTCCCCTTGAGTCTGCGTGACTTTTCATGCAGCTCTCCTCTTGAGCCTGCGTGACTTTTCACGTACGCTGCCTTGAGTGAGCCTGCGTGAATTTTTCACGTACGCAGCTCCCCTTGAGCGTGCGTGCTTTTGTGCGTACGCTTTTGATATTTTATCAGATATTATATGCCTATTTTATATCCTTACGCCTTTTGTCCCGAGCATGATATGAGCAATAATGTGACCCCGGAGAACAAAGTGTTCCTACCCGATACCTGTACCTGAATGTCCCAGTTCTTGTTCATGCTCGACAAATGACTCCTAACTCCACGTGGCGTATTTGCAATGATGCATTACACTAAGGAGGGTAGCACATGTTGACATACTGATTGACATGGATCCTCTTTGGGGTACTCGTACTAAAGTACGACTTTAGGGTGATAATCATGCAGGCAACAGCATGTGAGTCCAAAATTTTACCTAGGGTTAAATTAGGCAACTAAACATACTAGATGCATGGGGAGGGCAAAATCCCGAGATCGTGTTACACCAGCCGCCTTGAGATATTGTCTAAACGCGCCGGCTGGTCTCCACGGATACTGTGTCATCTGCAACGAGTGGATGACTGTATCCGATTAATTCCTGCTATATATTATATGTTTTAGCAAGGTGGCCTTACGAGGGACCTGTGCTCAATCATACCTGTCTACGCGAACCCCTGGGTTGGCTAGCCTTGCTGGAAAGATACGATCTGAGGATTTTCTAAATAACATGACGCGAGGATAACCTCGACCCACTAGAAACTCGTAGACTTGATTGGCCGTAAAAATGACTTGCTTGTATCCTATTACCTTCCGTAAATAACTGAGGGAAGCGGACTGTCATGGTACGTGATCCAACCCATGTTCTTGTTTGATTGTTGGGTTGGTTATTGTGCTATGACCGGCTGTGGACCGAAGTTATGAACGAAAGACTTATTATGGTTGTGAAGTGCTACTTCTGTGAATGACAGAGGAACATGGTCTATCGTGGTACATGATCCAACACATGTTCTTGTTTGATTGTTGGGTTGGTTATTGTGCTGCGATAGGCTATCGACTAAAGTCACGATCAGGAGGTTTTATTGTTTATACCTTTTAACTTATGTGAAAGTTATAGAGTACGACATGTCCCGACTCCATGCGGCACCTTTTGTCCTTGTTTGGTTGTAAGGGTGCCATATGGGTTCGAGGATGTTGCGCTACCCTATAATAGTAGCATAAGTATTACTATTATCAATTATTCTATCAACTGGGTTTTTAATCTTAACTCTTGTGCCCTTTTGGCGGTACTTGCTATTCGGGGCTGACCCCGCTGGTTTTGTTTGGCTAGATCTCGTAGCAGAGCTAGAGGACACGATCTTCCTTCCTGACATCCATGGTACATACTAGGAGCATGGCGGTTCGGGGACTCGAGTGGGTTTCTTCTCCACCACTCCTGCTTATACATTTTGCGGCGTTTAGCCACCGGCACCTGTTAGCCGGATTACA
>JANAVB010028000.1:17662160-17707160 GCA_029216955.1 Iris pallida | reverse complement strand
AAGCCTATAAATAGGCAGCTTGTGAGGAGAGAGAGTCTTCTACTTTTCTGTAAAAGTTTTTTCTTCTTCATAACTCTTTTCTCCTTTCTTTCCTTTGTCAGAGAGATGGCTCCCAAGACTCTCCGAGGCGGTGCTGCTAGCCGAGGAAAAGGCCGAGGCAAGAAATCCTTGAAGGTCGACACGGAGGAAGTCCCCATCGTCAGGGCAACCCACGCTGACGTTCGCCCGAAAGTGCTCGGTGGGTATTCTTTTGCAGTGATGTTGCGGTATCCCAACTGTAGATGAGCCGCCTTATGTGGATGTGTTTAGGCTGACGCGCATGAACTTTTGTCCTGATGATGCGCCGAAGCTCTTTCAGCTGACGTGTATGGACTTAAGTCCTAATGATGCGCCGAAGCTTCACTTGCTGACGCACATGGACTTAGGTCCTGATGATGCGCCGAAGCTTCACTTGCTGACGTGCATAGACATAGGTCCTAATGATGTGCCGAAGCTTCACTTGCTGATGCGCATGGACTTAGGTCCTGATGATGCGCCGAAGCTTCTTTTGCTGACGTGCATGGACTTAGGTCCTGATGATGCACCGAAGCTTCACTTCAATTGTACCCAAAATTTTGATCATGTGTGTCTTTGTTGGAATTCCCTCTATGCGCATGGGTTTCAGTCTAGTTGATCCGCTAGAGTGCCTGATGGTTTCGTTTTATTTTATGTGACAGTATCGATGACTATCCCCCTGCTGAATAAAGTCCATTTGGACCATGCGCTCTGTCAACTGGGCGTAGACTTTGATGAAGAGGTGGTGAACCCGGCCAGGGCTACTATTATGTTGGATCAGTCCCCAGAGAGGATGGCTCAGATTTGTGAGCAGCACCATACTTTCCTCCAGGGCATGATGGAGAGAGGGAGACTCAAATCTGCTAAGTATGGGAATGAGTCCTTCTTCAAACCTGAGTTCCTGTTCGGAGATCACTTGACTTCTACCGAAGTGAAGGTGCTGAAGATAAAGGAGGACTGGTTCTTCAAAGCCAGAGGCGTAACGATGTATATCAAGCAAGTGGAGCACCAATTACCTTTGACGGCCTTCCGTAGTCTTGCTTCGAAGAGAAGGATGGAGTGGAAACTCACTCCCTCTCAAGGGGGAGCCATTGCTGGCACTATACGGCTCGATACCTCTTTGAACCAGAGGGATACTTTGACAGCTACACGAGCCGGGACCTCTTATCATTGGCGAACTTTGTGTCCCGAGGGTATCTATAGTGATATTCCCACCGATACTTTTGCATTCAATGCTTCAACCTTTGTCAATCGTCTGGCGTCGACCAATCTATCGTACCCGAAGGAAAAGTTTCGAGTAGAGGGTTGGTTCCACTATGTAGAAAAGTGGGACGAGTTGACCCTTTAGATTCGGACGAAGTTTAGGGCCGATCACAGAAAGATTGGTCTTACTACTGTTGTTCGTGCTACTCAGGCAAGCATAGACCTAAATAAGCACATATTTCTCACTCTTCTGGAGATGTACAATACCCACACTGGCACTTTTTTTTACTCCCATATGGGAGTTAGGACTGGCGCTACACGAGATATACGAGGTTTCAAAGCACCCTTGGGGATCTGAACCCTATGAGGAGTATTTTCCCTCAAATGAGGAGTTATTGGCTTTAGAAAAGAATAACCCTGAGATGATGGCAGACTTTAAGGAGGTCGCGAGCCATCATTACCTGTTCCAACGCAGGAAAAAAGGTGGGGTGCAGCCCCATGTGAATGCTTGGTGGGAGTATGTCTTCAAGCAAGACTTGGCGGATCGTTCAAGGATCCGTTTTATGACTCCTCAGGGGCTCTCCCATGCTGAGGTACTCGCTGAGATGTCTAGGATCAATGAGAAGAACCCTCGTAAAAATGAGGATCGGGAGCCATCCGAGCACATCTATAGCTGCTTCTGGCACTGTGCTCACAAGATGTGTCAAAAGGGCATGTTGTCGTCCTTTCTGATATCGTGGCTCCGTGACCATGTATTTCACCGATGGGTCCGATTCCTTGGAGAGGATATCTAGTAATCTAATTTTATTGGTCGTGAAGCTGGTCTTTGGTTACCCTCTGGCTCTGCTTCCCGCTATGGTGTGCAACCTGAAGCGGGGTTTGAGGGAATTTACCGATGATGTGATAGATGAGAAGAGCAAGAGGGGTAATTTCTCTCGTGCGGAGCTGCCCTTCCATTACCTGATGGGGTGGCTGATTCTGCACAACCCGAACATAATGACTCCTGGGTCGGCCGAGGAGCATGAGGAAGGTGACGCTTTTATTCGTCGCTTCTACAGGCGGAAGTGGTTGCATATAGGGGTACCTGTCTATAGGAGGGTTCTGTCATATCTCCAAGGATGGAAGATTATCAAGGTCACCCCGACCTTTGATGGTTGCAAGGCGGATGAGGAGCAGGAAGATGTCGGCAAAGATGCAATTTATTTGGTGCCATGGGGTTCCACTAGCTGCAGAGTATCCGGCCTTCACACCTTGTGTATCGAAATTGAAATTGCTGCTTCTTGGAGCCATATTTGCCCAGTCGCTTCGCACGCTAATTCGGCTATACCCAACTAATATTTAAAAAACCCAGTAGCTCTCTGGGATTCGTTGGAAGTTTACTGGATGGTGCCCGGGGGTGGCAGTATTATAATGTCGGGTGTACTGGGGTACGATTCATGCTGTCGGTCCACAACCCCCAGCCGTATATATTGTATTCTGTCGCAACATTTTACTGCACAATTAATACCGTTCACGTTGGATTTGATCGGGAGACTAGTTTCATTGTCCGCACGCAGCTTGAAGCTTCGGAAGGCATGTTGGCAACGGCTCGAGCTTATCATCCTCCTGAAGTGACAGCATATAGAACTGCCGATGTAGTACCGACAGGAAGCTCCTAGGAGGACCCCTCGGCCAGACCATCGAAGAGACATGCCCCGATGGAGGCAGATTCATCTAACCTGAAGAGGCCCAAGAAGGCTTTAGCTACACAGGTGTGGCCTTTGACAGCTCCTGCAGAACCAGCTCCCGCAGAGGTATGTGCATTGTTATTGGTCTGGTTTGGTTCCATCCTCTTTAGCTCATATGTCTCTTCCTTTGCAGGAGAAGAAGAAACCCCGGTCATCGAAACTGGGTTCGAGTCAACCGAAGGAGGCAGCAAGCTCGCCTGATGAGCATGTCCCTCCGATCGTGCCGTCTCAAGTGGGGAAGACTTTGTATGACGCTATAACCGTGGAAGTCCCCAGTAATTTGGGCTACGGTGGAGACGACACTACAGGTGGAGCGAGACCTGAGGATGTTGACCCCTTTCATCGGAGAGGTGGAGCAGAGTCTTCACAGGGAGTAAACCAATCAATTGTGGGGTCCCCTAAAATTAGAGCGGGGGGCTCTAAAGAAGTTGTCATGCAAACCCCTTCTGATGAGGAAGAAGAATGGGACTCGTCTTCTCCAGACGGTGCCCCTGAAGAAGATGTTGCTGGAGACGTTTCCGCAATAAAGCAGAGAGGAATGTGCCGAGAAGTCGGCCGTTGAACCCTCTCTTAGGAAGGCTTTGGAGAGCCCAATTTCAAAGGCTACACCATTGTCTAGCTCTGTTCTTGCCCCGGTGGGTGACATGACTTGCCTGCCAAGTCTGACTCCTGTCCCAAGAGTTAATATTGATGAGGAAGGAGTGGCTCAACTACCGAGTCCTACTCCGGACTTGAGTGAGCAAGAGGTGGGAGGATCTGCTCTCTCGCCTGATGTTGAAAATCTTCCATCGACGGTAGGAGGATCCGTATCTGCCACCGATGTTGCTGCCGAGACTATTGTGGCGGACCTGGCTGTTGTGGGGCTGCCTAATGCCCATTTAAATAAGGGCAAGCGATATATGGTAAAAGATATACCCTTTCTTCCTTCTCCCTTGGGAGAGATATCAGGTCCACAGGGAAGTTCAGGGGTCATGATTTCTGAGACTCCGGTTTCCTCTCCTGAAGATATAAGACCTAAGGCTCTTGTGAGCCAAATGGCGACCGCGTCCTCAGCATCAGGTGTGGAAGCTTCTGCAGGAGTTGCTCCCTTGGCTCTAGTAACGGCTCCGGCAGCTCCTGCAATGATGCCTCAAGTGCCGGCTGATGTAGATGAATACGTAAGATTCATGGTTGAGGCCGTCTACAAGATATTGCGACGGAGGGTGTTGGTTGTGTTAGATGAAGGTTGAAGCTTCACGACCGCGAGGCACATGGTGCTCCCCTTTATCCAGCAGATCCGTAGTTATCAAAGCCATGATCATATGGCCGAGATTTTGGAAGCTTCTATGACTGAGCTCGATCTTCACCTGACAGAACTCCAGAACGTTTGGCAAAATAAGTTTTCTGCCTTGATCGAAGATGAGCGGGGTAAGCTGGAGGCTGCCGTTGAGTCATCTCATTCTAACACCATGGCTACCTGGGCATAAGAGATAGCCGATGTTGTAGATAGAAAAGAGAGTTTATCCTAGTCGATGGAGGAGAAGGCTAAACTGAGAGAGTCCCTGAAGGTCAATCTCGTGGCATTTGATACGTAGATTCATCATCGGCTAGAGCAGTGAGCCCGACTTCTGGCAGATTTTGAACAGGCATAGGCTGAACATGTCCAGCTTATGGAGGAGACGGCGAGGTGCACTCACCATGCGGCCTTCTTGCTTCATTAAAAGAGGGAGTTGGATGACAAGCTTGCTGCCGATCTTGCTCCTGAGGCCAGGCACGCAATACGCCAGGAAGCTGAACTTCGCGTTCTAGCGACTGTGGACACTCGAGCTCAAGAATTACAACGTCAGGTGGACGAGTTGATTGCCGATCCTTAGTCTCTTTTTGTCTTTATTTCCTTTTGATTTGGATGTGCTTCTGTCTCTCTTTTGATGTAGGTTTTTTGCAAAATGTAGCTCTTTGTTATTTCATTTGTTAAGGAAATAAAGAACCCTTTGCTTTGTTCAACTATTTTGGTGATTTTTTTGTGGACCTATTATCTCTTGTGCACTTTGGTGTGGGTGTAGATAATAAGTTTGCATGACGGTCCTAGCATATTTACTCAGAGGTAATATGGATGTGGTAATATGGCATATTTTTACTGGCAATTTTATGTGAACTTATCATCCTTTGCGTACCTTGGTTTTATGTACGGATTGATAAGTTGAGAGAGAGGACCAACATATTTACTCAGAGGTAATATGGACATGGTAAATATGGGCTAAAAAATGATAGAGTTTTCCTACTCAAAGGTAATATGGACATGGTAGGAGTGGACTCTGTGGGTGTTTATAAAATAACTCAGAGGTAATATGGACGTAGATGTTCTATAGTGTAACAACACAGGGATGGTTGTACGGAATGTTTACTCAGAGGTAATATGGACGTGGTAAACATTGCCTTAAGCATGATCTTACATGGTGCAGGATCCTGCTTGATGAGGTGTAGAGAGGCAACTCAGAGGTGATATGGACATGGTTGTTCTTCTACTAGGGATAGAATGCAACGAAACAACTGGATTCCAGAAGCATTTGATTTGTCAAAAGAAGGGGTGTGAACCTGGTTTGGTCAAGTTCACCGGTCCTCTCTCTGGGTTGAGGCAGTATGTTTTTGACATATGTCAAGAATGGAACATCTCTGAGGTTTTGCTGCCGATGGGAAGTGTGGTTGTTAAGTTGGCTGACAGCACCTTTCTGAAGACTAAGCCGACGCTGGTGTTGGAGTCCCAAGTTGAAGTTTCAGATGAGTGAAAATGTATGACATTCTCTGCTTCTGATTCTTCTGGGGTTGTTAGAGGAGTGATGTAGCCTACCCCCCCGTCGAGTACGGTGATAGTAGTCTTGCGGTTTCCTTTTTGGCACTGGAAGTCGTAGGGGAAGGCGTCGACCTTTGTCGTAGTTCAGACCTTGGCCGCCCTTCAAGTTGTAACTCATCTTTTGGATGATATGCTTGGCTCGATCGTTGTACCGGTAGATTTCCATTCTGTCGATGTCGGGTTCTGGCTCTGTCGGTAGGAGGTCTTGGTGACGCTCGACTTTGCCAAAGATAATGGGCTTCTCGTCCTTGTTTCGAGGTTGGACTATGTAACAGACTCCTTGGTACAGGACGACTCGATTTGCATGAATCACAGTCGTTATTTGTGTTTGCAACGACTATAGAGCATTATCTAAAGTGTACATGGTGTTCCAATATGGAAGACAAGAATAGTTGAAAGACATACTGTTATTGATAAAATATAGGATCTTGTCCCGAGGGATCACATCATCGAGGGATGGGGCATCGACATTAGCCGATATGTACTCTCCAAGCTCTTCATCGGTGAGAACTGGAGCAGTCTTGGGAGATTCAGGAGAGTTTTTCGGGAGCTTGGCCCGTACTGGTTCCTGGGATTGTGCTGAGAAGGACACCGAGGTCTTCTCTTGTGGCCTGACATGAGTTGACAACTGAGGAGGCTTGCCTTTGAGCCATACCTTGAGAGGAGCCTCGGTTGGTGTGCCGGAAGCTGGAGCCTTTCCCCGTAGCTTGGCTACGAAGGGAGCCGCCATTTGAGGGGGCTTGCCTTTGAGGCGTATCTTCAATGGAGCTTCATTAGGTGTAGTGCCCGGAGAAGCTGGCGCCTTCCCGCGGAGTTTAATAACCATAGGGGCCGGTGTTTGAGGCGGTCTCCTTTTGAGTCGCACATTTAAGGGAGCATTGATTATCATGTCCGCCTCTGAGTCAGCTTCGACCTCAGCTTCTGCCTTATCTTCATCGTCATTGGCTTCATCTTCGAGATGAATTAATTTGTACAGATCGGCATCGGTGAAGAAGGCTTCAACCCCTCTGAAGGGATCGACGTCAGTAAACTATGTTCGGATGATACCGCTGGTGGATACGTATTTCATATATTGATGGAGGGTGGATGGCACCTCCATGCATTCATATATCCACGACCGTCCCAACAGGATGTTGTAGTTGACGTCTACATCCACAACATAGTAAGTCACCTCGGTCTGGAGATCGCCGATGTGACACTTCAAGCGGATCTTCTCTAGTGGCTCACTTTTACTGGCGTTGAAGCCACTAATGGTAGTGTAAGATGCTGTCAGGCGATGCATCAGGATCTCCAGTATCTGAAGTAGAGTTCGGGGGATGATGCTGAGAGAGGACCCACCTTGATGGCACCGACATACCCTGCATAATACAGGGGTCTATTGTACCTGTTGTTCTTGAACAACATATCTTGTTGAGTGAATATGATGTTGGGGATGATCTTCTCCACATTATGACAGTTCGAATATGCTGTAGGATCGTCGTCAGGCTGCTTGACCTGACTGATGAAAGACTCGACGTCCTTCAGGGCTTCGCAGAGAGCCTCCCGAGTATCTTTGAATAGGCGGAGGAGTTCGAATAGGAAGAGCCGTGCTGGAGTACTGGCCTGTTGTGCCAGTATGTCGAAGTTGTGGGGCTTGGCTAACCCTGGAGTGTTGTCTTTTCGAAGAGGCCCGTCGAAGCGGGCCTCCTTCTGCTTTTGTTTATCAACTGCAGGAGGTTGGGATGAACCTTCTCCTTGGACAGCTGTGGTGATGATGGGAGGCGTCATTTCGGCCGGAGCCTCTTCTAGCTGGGCGTTCTACTGCAAACGCATTTGTACAGGAATTGCTTCCTCAAGGGAGGAAGTCACCATTCGGCAAGACTTGGTCTTCTTGTCTTTGTTTTTGGATGTAGAGGGTACCCTCGGTTGAGTCAACTCCGGAACGAGATTCGGGTGAACCCACATGATCTCTTCCTTGGATGTTGTGAGGGGTGTGAGCCCACCCATGTGGTCATGGGTTGGTGGAAGGTTGACTACTTCCATTATCGCCTTTGGGATAGGGATGACGCCATCTTGAGCTGTGGTAGACGATAAGGTGCCGAACTGGAGCGACACCTTGTTGCCCGAGACTGTCTTCTCCTTGTAATCGACTGAGATGATGTTCGCATTGATTATGCATTGTATGTAGTCTTTGAGGAAGTAGCAGTCTTTAGTTGGATGTCCGATGAACCGATGGTAGTGACAATAGCTCGGGTCGCCAACTCTGCTTACTTCGTCAAGACGCTTGGGATCGGGTAACTTGATTTTGTCGCCCTACTTCAGCATCTCGAAGAGCTATAGGATATCCTCATCGTGGAAGGAGTAGACCATCTTTGGCTTTGGTACAGGAGGAGGCCTCTGAGCAGGACCTTACGTTGTGTTAGACGTATTGACAGTCAATGCCTGCTTCCCTTTCGCTTTGCGGATGCTAATGCTGGTCACAGGCCGTTTCCCTTTGTCATCAAAGGTGGGGAAGTTAACCCCAGAAGGCGAGTGTTACGCGGCTTCTTCTCAGCAGCTTCGGCTTTAATGATCAGCGAACTCCAATTGGGCGGGGGAGTGAAGTTAAGCCAAAGCATGATCGCGGGGATCATGTTTATGCTACAGGAGTCGATGAGTGCATATTTCGGCATGCGCGGAGGCAACCTTAGGCAGGTTTGTCGAAAACGCTCGATGAATTCTCGAACAGTCTCCTTCTCAGTCTGTCATACTTCTATTAGAGACGACATGGTAATGTCTCTCCCTCCATCGTAGAACCGATCGAGAAAGAGGCATGTCACGTCGTCGAAGGACAATATGGAGTTGTCAGGAAGACTATAGTACCAGTCATAGGCAACTCCCTTCAAAGCCCCAAAAAACAGGCTCATGAGCAAGGCGTCTTCTTTTGGAAGATGCCCCGTCTAAGACTGAAAGTAGGTCAAGTACCGACGAGGAGAGTCCTTCCCGTCGTATGGCATCAGTGTATGTGGTTTATACTTGGTAGAGTAAACTACCTTATTCCATTCCAGACGGTAGGGTTGAGGAAGCCCTAACTTCTGACGTTCTTCCTGCCTGTTTCGAGCCTCGAAGCGTTCGTACCGGTCTCTGATCATCTCGGCCAAGTCTTCTGTCGAGCTGGGAGCAGGTGAAGGCGGTACGGCCAGAAGTTGGGTATTAGAAGGTGCTGACGCTCGTGGTGCAGTATGATGTTCTGCCCCTGAAGATATCCGTTGAGGGGGTATAGTTGAATCTCCATTGGCCCCAGGATCGGGGCTGGTGGAGACAGGTGCCTTTGCCAGAGTGGTTTGAATGTCGAACACCGCCTGGGTCAGGATCTGTATGAAGGAAGAGAGGGTCTTAAGACGCCCCTCAAGTGTGTCTATGCGCTGTACGATGTCCAGCACAGGAGCGTCTGATTCTCCTTCGTCGCCACCCCCTGCAATGTAAGCTGTCATGACATGGGTGGAAGTGAATGGATCAGTCGAGGCTTCGCTTTCGACCTCATTTTCCTGTAGAGGGGCTTCTCCTTCCGAGACATCGTGTTGGCCACCCCCAGCTATGTCTGGGTCGGTTTATCGAAGCGCTTCTTCATCTTCGAGGGAAGGGTTGTCAGAGGCTTGACTACCCCCGGCTGTTGCTTCCGCCAGGGCCTTGCTCCTTGCTCGGGTGCGTTCGTACATCCATGGGGACGGGACCACTATTTTTCTCTTTGTCAACTGAGTCTTGGATGCAGAGGCAGAGGAGTTGGTGGTTGTCTTTCTCACGGATGAGGAGACAACATGACAGAATGCGATCTTAGGTTCCGCTTTGTCTTCAAATGGCACTTTCTTTCCGAGGCGACGTTGGATAGGTGTCATAGTTTGTAGCCGCTGAAATACAGAATGCCTTTGTGGTGGAGCCGCTGTTTTGCAACAACAGCAATTGATGGTGACCATGGCACAAGTGTGCCCTGCGAAGGACACATTGTGTTTATTGGTCAGCTCTCCTGATCTGTGTTTGTGACTGATCATATTACACAAATCATGTTGGGAGAGTTTCACTTTAACACCCCCATCAGGCACATGGCAAAGCCAAGCACCGGGGTGGTCATGTGAATGCTGTACCCCCTGATCTGGTTCACGCGCATGAGATACGCCCAGATCATTGGTAGAGGAACAACATTTATGGAAACTTGAGTCCACTTCGTGTGCGTCACCCAGGTGGGCGCTTGGACTCAACATCGCAGTTGCCCAGCCAGACTTGGTTCGAAACGTAGTAGATGAGCCCAAATGGGATAGGGACTTTGAAATTTGACTCATTTCTGGCACAGATGCGCCCGAGTCGACTCTATACAGCTTACCATCAGCAGCGCGCATGATTTTGAGCGCATGCTTCTCGTCTGCTGTTGGCGTAGCACGTTTGTGGCGCATGGCCTATGCTGCCTTGGATTTTATTGTACTAGCCCGCAAAGGCGCATAGTACTCAGAATCCAATGGTGTCTCGCCATGACAGTAATTGAGTCTGTTGAAAACAGACATTCTCTCCTATGCACCAGAGCTCATGCGCTGGAGATTGGTTGCACCTCTGCTCCGTTGGCACATCTTCTTCGATTGGAAAGAAGATGGTTGGGGAATGCAGTCGACATTGTGCTTCCCAGACAGATATGCGACACCAATGGGCGCATCCCTGTTGCTGAGAGCGTCAGCAGGAAGGGCCAGCAGCGGTGGCATGTCCCCTTCAGTGATAGTGCCAGGCGTATTGGTCTTGCGCACCCAGACTTGGCAAGTCTTCTTCAGCTTTGGCAGCCGCATGAAGGACTCGCACTGCCTTCAGAGATGAACTCCTCATACGCCTATTGATTGAGACGCACTACAAGTGTTTTATGGGAGGAACCGAGTTTGCTGTCGTCAGATTGCGATACGACTTTATCATTGGAGGAGAAAGAGGTCCCCAGTAAAGTCGCCAGCTTGTTTGCCATCGAAAATGCGACAAGATTTTATTGATTAAAACTTTGGTATTTCAATTACGAATAGAACAGTATATAATATAGGACTTAGACGTAGTCCTAGGAGTGCAGTTTTGTTTTTATCTGGAAACTGTGTCGGTGGAGAGAGTGATAATGCGTTGACTCCGTTGACGATCTGATGATGATCTTGAACTCTCTGAAGGTCTGGGTTGCTCTGGATGTCGGAGCGTTGCGAGGAGAAGCGGACGTTAAGTGTCTCTTCTGGCCTCTGTAGATGTACATTTCTTTGTGTATGTATGTCCGTTCTTGTCTGCATGTGTATGGTGAAGGAATGATCCTTCTATTTATAGATAGCAGGCTTGCTGCTAATGTGCGTATATGTCTGATGCACATGGACATGGGAACACCATGTGGCTGATGCTGGAGGGGGCGCATGGTTGATGCGCCCTGGATTGAAGTTGAATCTGTTGGACTGCTGTGCTGGGCTGCATTGGAGCTGACACGTGGCAGTCACGAAGATTTGGTTGTTGCTGAGATCTTGGATGGTCAGCACCCATTCTTTGAATAGAACTGAGTCAAAGGACTCGTGGCGTATGCATGTGGCTCATAGATCGCAGTTTTGGAGGAGAGTGATCTATCGGGGTACGCCTAGGATCGGGCACATAGAGGCGACTTAGTCTATAAGTGTTAGGCATCATAGACGAGTCTGGGCGCATGGCTTTTGAGGCGCATGCAGAGCTTCGCATCAGGGTGCACATAGGATCAGGCACAGGGGAGACGACTTGGTCTCATGATCTTTGGGGGCCATGAGCAAGTCCAGGAGCATGGCTTTTGAGACGCATGCAGAGCTTTTTCTTCTGTTGATTGGGGTCAGAAGTAAGCCGGGGGGCGCATGACCACTGGGGCGTACGCAGTCTTCTAAGCGCAGGGCCACGAGGCACATACGAATGATCGGTCTACCACCTTGCCGACCCTAGGTATAATGATGGTGCTGACAACAGCGGTGCTTCATTTTCTGTACAGCTGATTGGATGGCTCTTGGTTGCAGCCTTTGTCATTCAGCATTAAATGTTTGATGGAGAGAGTTGCATTAGTTAGTGCCAATCTAGGCACATAACAATGGCCTACTGGGCACATCCATGGGAAGCGAATGATATCTACGACACATCTGCCAATGTGTCACATCCTCTTTGGCCCGTCTGTTGAGTTCTTCGAGGCATTAATGGTTGCTTTGACTTAGCCAAATACGAGGCGATGGATGCATTTGCTATTTAATGCAAATTTATTACATAAAATTTGGAACGTTGGCCATTTAGCACTCGGGTGTAAGCTGCCAGTGCTTATAAATAGTCGCATGAGGGAAAGCCATGCTTTTATTCTTCGTTTCGATGTAAAGATGAACTTGGTCGGAGCTCTGTCTTAGCGAACTGCCGAACTCGAGCTCTTTCTGAGGGTGAAGATGCGCTGCCCCAGTCTAGTCGTCGCTATGAGCTTCTATGATAGTGTATGTCGTATCTAAATATCGGGATCATCGTGTCCCGACACAGGCCGTTGGTGCGTAATGCATCCAAAGATCGGGGCGACTGCGCTCCGTCTTTTGTTATGCTGGAAGAGCCACAGGTTGCCGAGTGTGCATGTTGCTTCCGAAGACCGGGGCATAGTGCCACTATCTTTGTCGAGTAAGGAGAGCTCCTCCTCCTGCTATACAAAGGCTGATTGGTGTTGATGAGAGAGAGTGATTCATTCTGACTATGCACGGAGATGCGCATACGTTGAGATGTTAGAATGATGCGCCTGGACGAGACATTAGAGTGATGCGCCTGACAGATGATGCATCTGGCAGATGATGCGCCTGGCTGTAGCTTTAGGATCTATCTTTTTTTGTAGCAGTTCTCCTTTCTAAAGCCTTTCTTTAGACATGTAATAAACTTTCATAATAAAAGTCTTCTTTTGAATGTCTTTAAATTTGTACTTTCCTTTGTTGTGCCAAGTATCTGTTTGAGCTTCCTGGCGCATTTGTCGCATGGTTGGATTGAGCGCATAGGAATTCTGGCCGATAGATGTGCCTAAAATTCTATATTTCTACAAGTGCATACCCGAAACAGTGCTCGTGCACGTGTGTGCGGGGTGTATCGAGCACTGTAGGACTCGTCGTGTCCAACGAAAAGCCTTATGCTTGTGCCAGGGAGTAGCTAGGGTGTTAGGGTACGCATCTAGGACCTTGAGTCGTGTCCACGAGTTATCGTGTCGCGTATCCACACGCGTATCGGGGAGAGGCTGCACGCGCTTGTGCACGGAACCTCGTGGGGAGGTGTCGGCCCTAATAGGACACGACACACGCCACCATATGTCACGTGCTTGTGTCCATAGGTAGCCTAGGTATAGGGCTAGGTGTTGGACACCCTTCCTCTAGTCTACGTATCTGAGTTATAAACCCGTGTCAGAGCCAAAAATCATACGTGTGCATAGCAGACGGAGATCCATGCGGGCTTGATAACTTCGTGCATACTCAACGAAACTTCGTGAAATTTTATGAGCACGTGTGCAGAGGTTGCCCCCACGTGTCCCCCAAATTTTACCCCAAACTGTTTCGTGTCTATCGAGTTATGGCACTCGAGAGGCAGGACAGTGTACGGGGGCTCGTGCTACATCCCCGTGTCCGATTTGGATACGATAACCGTGGCAAAATAAACTCAGAAATAGGGTTTTGGAATCCCCTCATATAGGTCTACAAATATGTGAAATTAGTTTTTAAAAAACAACTTTTAATTCTATGAGACATTTCATCAAACACATGTTACAATACACCGACACGCCTCCGATACACCAATCAAACGGACACAAAACCTTACCAAACTACATCTATAGGTCTAGGTACCTAGATGCATGCTTCTATGAAGAAAAATCAGAATTTAAATGAGTTTAGAAGCATTTACCTATTGAGAGTTGGAATCTTAATACAAAAGCACTCCAAAAGCCTCGACACCCAAAATCCTATTGTCAAACGCCTCCAATTCCTTGCTAGCTAGCCTCTAATAAGTTTTTCTCCTCCCAAGGATCGTAACTAATTTGTTTGGTCCAAATCGGATGAAAGATGAGAAAAATAGGCTACTTTGAGGAAAGTGGAAAATTAGGGTTTGTAAAAAGGCTTGGTGGCTACAAGTTATGAATATATAGAGCGGAGGGGTTGTTTGGCCGCCCACATGCTACTGTTAGGGTTAGGGTTAGGGTTCGGGTATGGGCCAAAACTCCACTTAAGTTTAATAGAAAGCCTTTTAGCAAAAGGCCCAAAAGCAATATATTAAAAGAACCTAAAATAAATCAAAAGTTTCCTAATTATGGCTAAAACTTAAAATTCAAATCTAACTTGATAATTAAGTTTCTAAAGTCATGGTTAGTCTCTAATCCTGATTAGCTAAGGTTAAACCAACTACTAACATAAAAGCACCAATTAAAATATTATCAAAAATTCAAAATCACACAATTACCAAAATATCCCTAATCTAGAAAAGTGGTAGTGACAAATCTACCCTCCTTAAAATAATTTTGTCCTTGAAATTACAGACAAAACAGAAGAGATGAGAAGGATAGAAAAATTATACCTCAAGGATGAAAAAGATAAGGGTATGGCTCGCACATCTCATCCTCCCTCTCCTAGGTAGACTCACCTGGAGAGTGATGCCTCCATGCGACACGAACCAAGGGTATCGTCTGGTTCCTCAGTACCTTCTCCCGTCGATCCAGAATCTCCATAGGCTGTTCTGGATAACTAAGAGTTGGGCCCACCTCCATCTCGGAATGATCTAGTACATGGCTTGGATCTGCCACCTACCGTCTCAACTACGACACGTGAAACACGTTGTAGACTCCCTCCAATGCAGGTGGCAAGTCTAGCATGTATGCCACGTCATCGACTCTTCCGCTGATAATGAAAGGTCCGATGAAACACGGACTAAGCTTTCCACCTCCACCAAAGTGAATAGTGCCTTGTGTCGGAGTTATCCCCAGGAACACCAGATCTCCAACCTAGCACAAACATGGTCTCAAACTTAACTATAACAATCACATGATCAAATAAAATCGCAAACAAAGGAAAATTCTAATCCTAAGTCTAAGCTGTACCTCAAACTCCAAAGGTCTCCAAAGGCTATCGGCCCAATGCCACTGTCTGTCCTATGCCACGCGAAGTCGATCTCTGATGATCTTCACCTTCTCGGCTGCGTCCACAACCATCTCAGGTCCTAATAAGCTCGCTCTCCAATATCATCCCACGATAAGGGAGTACGACATCTATGCCCGTACAATGTATCGAATGGTGACATCTTAATGCTGGCCTAGAAACTGCTCCACCAAGTGCAAATGATCCTTCCAGGAACCTCCAAAATCTGTGACACAAGTCCGCAGCGTATTATCGAGTGTCTGAATAGTCCTCTCTGACTGTCCGTCCATCTAAGGGTGGTATGCAGTACTAAAGTTGAGTGCCCAAACTAGGATACAGACTCCGCCAAAAATAGGAAGTAAAGCGACTATCCCGATCCGAGACAATGCTCACCGGAACTCTATGAAGTCTGACAATCTGACGCACGTACATCTGTGCTAGCTTCTCCATAGACAAGCCAACATTAAATGGCAAAAAGTGGGCTGATTTGGTCAACCTGTCAACGATGAACCAAATTGTATCTTTTCCTCCTGGTGTATGTGGCAATCCTGAAACAAAGTCCATTATAATATGTTTCCACTTCCATTCCAGAATGGACAATGATTGTAACAGTCCTTTTGGCCTCTGCCTCTCTGTCTTTACCTGCTGGCAGACCAAACATCTGGCTACGAAGCGTGCTACCTCCAGTTTCATCCCATACCACCATACATACTCCTTCAGATCCCTATACATCTTGTTGGCACCTGGATACATAGAATAATGATAATGGTGAGCCTCCTACATAACCTGCTCCTGAAGGTCTCCACTAGGCACACAGCCTGGAACCATATCTCAATGTGCCATCCTCTGTAATGACAAACTCATCCATAAGTCCTGCTTGGACCTACTCTAGGATACACCGCTGAGCAACACCGTCGAACTGAGTCGACTTGATCCTCTCTATCAAGTCTGACTGAATCTGCAGACCTCACATCTGCATCTCAACTTCCGGTACTATCACCTCAATCTCCAAGCTCTCTAGATCTGCTAATAAGTGATGATGATCTACCGTCAAAC
Organism: Iris pallida; assembly: GCA_029216955.1. Taxonomy (NCBI): domain Eukaryota; kingdom Viridiplantae; phylum Streptophyta; class Magnoliopsida; order Asparagales; family Iridaceae; genus Iris; species Iris pallida. The sequence continues at coordinate 17,691,189 of JANAVB010028000.1, read as the reverse complement.
ACGTGGCTACCGGATACCTGCTCAAGGCATCAGAAACCACTTGGTCTTTCCTGAATGATACTGCAATGAAATGTCGAAGTCCTTCATCAACTCCAACCATCTCCTCTGCCTCATGTAGAGCTCTTTCTGGGTAAACACATACTTCAAGCTCTTGTGGTCTGTGAAGATCTCCACTCACTTTTCGTATAAATAGTGATTCCACTACTTAAGAGCAAAAATAACTGCCGCCAATTCTAAATCATGGGTAGGGTAGTTCTTCTCATGAGGACGTAACTGCCTAGAAGCATAGGCAATCACCTTCCCATGCAACTGCAAGACACAATCCAGACCCTTCCCTGAGGCATCACTGTAGATAATGAACCCGCCTGATCCTGATGGCAATGTCAGAATCGAGGCTGTCGTTAACCGCTTCTTCAACTCAACAAAAGCGACCTGATACTCCTCTGACCAGATAAACTCTACGTCCTTCTGGGTAAGCCTAGTCAATGGTATCTTGAATGAACCTCCTATAGTAGCCTGCCAATTCCAGGAAGCTCCTGATCTCTGCAACTGAACTTGGTGTTGTCCTAGCCTCAACTACCATGATGTTCCTTGGGTCGACTGATATCTCATTCCTGGTCATAACATGACCTAGGAAATCAACTCGATCCAGGAAGAACTCACACTTCGAGAGCTTGCCATAGAGCTCCTCCTTCCTGAGAGTCTCCAAAACCACTGTCAAGTGCTCCTTATGCTCCTCTGGGGTCTTCGAGTACACCAAGATGTCGTCGATGAACACCACCATGAACTTGTCCAAGTACTGGTGGAACAACTTGTTTATCAGGTTTATGAACACCGCCGGGGCATTAGTTAACCCAAATGACATCACCATGAACTCAAATTGGCCATACCATGTCCTGAATGTTTTCTTCGGAATATCTTCCTTCTTCACCTTCACTTGATGGTAACCTGACCTCAGATCAATTTTGGAAAATACCCTCGCTCCGCTCAACTGATCAAACAGATCATCGATTCTCGGCAACTGGTACTTATTCTTGATCATGAGGCTGTTGAGAGCCCTGTAGTCGATACACAACCGTACCGACCCATCCTTCTTCGGTACAAAGAGTACTGGTGCACCCCACCGTGAAGAGCTCGATCGGATGAAACCTTTGTCCTGCAACTCATCCATATGCTTCTTCAACTCCACCAGCTCGCCGTTGTTTACTCTATAGACGTACTAAGATATCGGCTCTACGTCGGGCAACAAATTTATAGAGAACTCCACATCTCTGTCTGGAGGTACCCTAGAAACTCCTCCAAAAATACATCCATGAACTCAGCTATCAATGGATGTGGCACGCTCTGCTCCTTTACTGAGACTCTGCAGAAAACTCCGCTGCTCTGCTCTGCCTCCCGTCTGGCGAACTCGAACTCTAGCTCTCCTGGCGAACGGAAAAGAACTTTGCCATTGCGATAATCTATACTGGTTTGGTGCCTGCTCAACCAATCCATCCCGAGTACTATATCGTAGTTCGGTAGTGGCATTAGGAGCAGATTCACATCCAGTTCACGGCCTTCCAAAACTACTCTTTGATCCTTGTAAATATCACTGACGAGGATGATACCACCCCAGTCGTGATTTTGCAAGTCCTGGGCAATGATTCAAAAGAATGATGGTGTCTAATAGCAAATGATACAAACACAAAACTATAGTAAGCACCCGAATCAAACAAAGCAAATACAGGAATAGAGTCGAGAAAAACAGAACCTACAATCAGATCTCCTACTGCAGGTTGTAGTGATAACGGTGTAATCAAAGGAAGACAGTTATTTCAAAAGAAGGCAATTAGCAGCAAGAATTAGATGGCAGGAATTAGATAAGAGTTTTTTCTAATGTGATTGAGTACCTTAAGACATATCCTATATCTACTGTAGGTTTATAAAATCCCCAAAAGTTTGGTGATTTTATTTTCATTTAAATATGTTCTAATTACTGGATTTTTACATTTGGTAAGCAAGTTAAATGCTACATTTTAGACATGCATAAATTTCTTTTACAAGTTGATATAATAATAAGTTAAGAAAAAATATTTATTATTATTACTCCTTTTTTTGGAAAGATATTTGAATATTTTACTATTTTATATTTTTTTAAATGATAGTATTTGTATCATAAATAACTTTTATTGGATTTAATATTTATTTAATTGAGTGTATGTAATTATAACTAATTATATTGACACAAATAAATTTTTAGATATCTATTAATATTTTGAGAAGTTAATATATTTTTTAAAATTTATTAAAAGTTTATTAAATATGGGTATAAAAAACAAAACAAAAGAAAAGAAAAGAAAAAAAACACACACACGCACGCAAAAGCCAGCAGGCTTTTGTTTTCCCCTTTAACCTGACCCCCCTATGATTAACACAGCAACAACACCAACGACAACAACAACAACAACATCGACAACAAACCCTCAAACTCTAAACCCATGCGCGCGCCTCCAGATCCCGGCCACAGGCGCGCGTCTCACGCGGTGGTTGCCATCATGGAACGGTCGGTAGTGGCCGCACAGAGAGCCACGCGCCGGCCACCTTCGTAAGCAGAACAACAACAGTAGTGCCAGCGGGAGGATCGACTTCGCAGCAACGATTCTTGACGCACGCTCGATCTCTTCGTAATCCGTTTCTTCGAGTATGTCCCTAACATATACGAGTTTAATTTCCTTCAAATAGTTCATTTTAATTCGAGGTCTGTGCGACGAAAAATGAGTTCCAAAATCGAGAAAAAAAACTCAATTTTTTGGGTTTAGAAACTGTCCCGAAACTCCAAGTTGGCGGTCGATTTACGACCAGGATATCACAAAACTTGAAAAACCACTTAAACAAACTTGTAGAAAACATAACCAAGATTTAAACCTTATTTTTAGTTTAATTTCTTGTTGGATATTTTTTGGTTAATATCAATTTGAAAATTAAGAAAAACCTATGAAAACTGTTTTAGATATTCAAGAAAAACCTCGATACGGAGTCCGTCCCGGAAAATCGGGCAACGTGGTCGCGAACCAAATACATCGAAAGGTGCGTATCGACTTCGTGGATGTGTGGGCTATGACAGAATTCAAATTGGTCGCATGTGCGTGACAAATTTGATGCGTATCCATCAAAATTCACCATATCGGCCTTTTTGCAAATTTTCTAGTTACTTTGTGCACGTTCGTCGAATCGAAATAAAAATTATGTTAGCAGGACCGTATCATTTATTTTGGTCTTGTATGCCAAGTTTGGTCCGATTCTGAGAAGGTCGACTGGAATGACTATTTGGCGGGCTCGCGACCCGCTCCAACGTACGAATTTGTGCACGACTCATCAGAATCCAAAATTGGACATACCGTTGGGTTCTTCTCCTCAAACTAGACCTATAGATATATAGTTTGACAACTTTAGAGACCGTAGGTTCTAGCACATGTTTCGATGCAAATCGGGTCCAAAGACGGACATCATTTTGACTTAAAATTATGATTTCGCCCCTGTTTCAGAATTAGACTTTTGGAAAGGCATTTCCTAGACATATCTTTTATTCTAAACACGTTCATCCTGTTTATTTTAGCATCCGAGGATGTATGCAGGATTTGGCTTTCATCGCTTCACTATTTTGACGGTTCCAGCTATCGGACGTCGCCCTTTTTACACACAACCTCAGGCAAGATATCTTGCCATATTTACTGCTTATATTTAGTCTACAATTTGGTTATTTGTACATCAATATTTATTTATTTTCTATTCTTGTAGCTGTACCATTATTACAGTTTCTGATTTATTACCTGCTCAATGATATTAGCTTTACCTTACTTATTATCCTTTTATTGCATATGGACCTAGAGTTAAGGAACTACCATTTATAGTATATATCATAAACCTTGACACAGTTGTACCATGAGGTATGTGTGAGATGAGTAGCATGTAGAGGTACTTACGTGATGACTGATCACATGTGTACATACGTTAAGGATAACTGCTAATAGAGGCATGTTTGGAGACTTGGCAGTTAGTAGAGGTATAGGAGTCATGTATGTGACTCTACTAGGAATTGGGTGGGAAGAACAGTTCCTTAACGTATGGGCCACGTATGCACTTTTCTATCATTACCGGTTATCTCCGCTGGAGATACGGTCCTGGATCCTGATACCTGATTTCCTGTTGGCCTCTGACATTTGATGAATGTTATGATTTGAGGTCCCTGGTATCCTGGTGGGACCATACCTGAGTTTCCTGCCTATGTAGCCAAAGTGCCCATGAATTGAAGGTTTGTTCTTAACTGCATAAACACATTAGAATGGTCAGGTAAACCCTCGTCAACGTCATATCACCCTGTTCCATTAGTAGCTTGGGGCAATGTCGCATCGCGGTATAGTATTCTACCCCTTGTCCTTGTTTGGTTGTAGGGGTAGTCCATTGTTTCGATGATGAGATATTAGATCTTGTTACGATTGGGACTATTTTACTTTACTTGTGATTATGGCATATTATATATATTTCAGTTATGTGGCATGTTCTTTATGTATCTTGTTACGTTCCTCTGAGGACCTAGTGAATTCTCCAGGTGTGTTCTTTATGGCTTTCGCAGGTGTTCTAGCCAAGACCGTGATCTTCTCCATTCCTTTGAAGATGATTGCCCTTGGTTCGTCTTGCCAGTTAGATCATTTCTTTGTATATTTTTCTTCATTTAAATTAGTTGGTAGTGGATTTGTCTCCGCCCAACTACATGTATAAGTGAAAAATTCTTGAGTTGGTTTATATCATTATTCTTTTGATTTTGTGGATGAGATTTAGTCATCATGGTTTTACTGTATTTTACAGCTTATGTATATATACGGGAGTTCCATACATTGGAGTATACTTCGTATGTATATAGCTGGTATGTCTATGTACTTAGTCCTAAGTATTGTTGGACTGGGGCGTTACAAGGTTGTTGTGATACTCTAGTTCGAGTACCACTACAAAATTGCACTAGTTGTGACTCTCTACTGGACCTGCATGGGCTACCACTAAAAATGTGTCACGACCCGCACCCAGTGTAGGGGCACGAGAAGTGGGTACGTCCAGCCTACGTCGTAGTGTCGGGGTAGAATGTTGTCCTAGGTCACAACATCTAACAATATATAACTGTACCTGTACAATAATATACTCTCCAAAAAGGAGGACAACACAGAAGGTATAACTCAATCACAATGTCTAGGGTGGAAAATAGAAAGTTAAGATAGATAATCTCAACAAAGAACTACAAACTGAAAGAAATAAGTCTAGGTGTTTAAATAACACCAAAATCCAAATATCTGAAATACATCAAGGAAAAACAACTAAAATAAGAGAACTAGTCTAGCAGTCTAATCTAGACAATGGGCAAATCCTCAGCAACTGTTGGATCCTCCTGGGGGTCTAAGTCACCTGTGTCATCTAAGCTAGCGCCATAATATGTGGGGTAGAACTCTTCCTAATCCTTTGTAACATTTTCAACAGGTCCAATCAGGACAGAAACGAATACATATCTCTCACACAGTTCATATCATGACAAAAAATATAAAGCAAGCTATAGAATAAAATACATGAAACGTTGTAAGAAATGAACATGAAGACTAAAGGAATATTTGATAAACTGAAATACAAATATGGTAAGTAAAGACTGTAAATGACTAAGGAATTTAAAGTACAAGACGGTTATATGAACAGCTTGAATTGCATATGACTAAGCTACAGAGTTTGCACATGACTACCTACTTTGGAATTGTTCACATGACCACTTCTATTCCCCGTACCACAATCAATACACAAGGATCTAGACAGGTTATGTTATTGTACATGAAAGTTTATACTTGAAGCTTATGAGATCATGAGAATATATGATAGCACATGAGTGTACCTGAATAATAAGAGTCCAAGGAATACATGGTGTTTGTGAAAAGCACATGACATGATGTATTCGATACACCCGAGGAGATAACATCTCATGAAAAAATCCATATAGTACTAATCTGTGATAACATAATGACAGCAACAAGTAAAGTAGTCTATAACAAGAATATAATTCCTAGTAAGTATGAACGGCCAACGAATGTACTCGCCTGATAATCTGAACAGCTGATGAGAATAGATGTCCGAACCGGAGTAATTGAGTCATATTTAGAGCAACCACAGGTTACAAAGTGTCTAATATGAATTAAAGGAAGTTTACAATGCATCCTATATGATTCTAGGTCATTCTAGGTCAAAGTCAACTCTTGGTCAACTCTGGTCAACCATTCTAGTCAAACTAGATCAAACCTAAGTCAACTATTCAATTAGTTTAGGTTTTGGTCAAACTTTAGTCAACATGTCATTTTAGACCCATTGGGTCAATTTTAGGTCAAGTTTGACCCATAGTTGACTTTTGGTCAACTTGGTCAAACACCAATCAATTCTAGAATATAGGCTAAGATACCAACGTTTATCATAGCCATATCTTAACTAGGTATCTAACATAACCTATATCTACTTATATATCAATACCTATATATAAAATCTATCACAAACATACCGTAGTATATATATATATATATTTTATATATATATATATATATATATATATATATATATATATATATATATATATATATATATATATATATTTTATATATATATATATATATTTATTTATATATATATATATATATATATATATATTATATATATATATATATATATATATATATATATATATATATATATATATAATATATATATATATATATATATATATATATATATATATATATATATATTTATATATACTACGGTATGTTTGTGAGAGATTATATATATAGGTATTGATATATAAGTAGATATAGGTTATGTTAGATACCTACTCCTACATATAAAAAATATATATATATATATATATATTTTTAATATATATATATATATATATATATATATATATATATATATATTTTATATATATATATATATATATATATATATATATATATATATATATATATATATATATACAAAATATAATATATATATATATATATATATATATATATATATATATATATATATATATATATATATATATATATAAAGGAAAATAAATTAAGTATATGTGTGTGTGTGTGCGAACTGTGCAAGGGGTTGGAACCCACAATCTCAGAGAACTGAGATTGAAAACATATACTCAAAAATGACTCATAACTATCAACCTATATCAATTACCCATTAACCTATAGGTATCCCATATAAATACCTTAATCTAAACTCAATACCCAAAACAACATCAACCCAAGCCATCAACCCAACACTGGACACTCAACCTCTGTATACTGAGGTTAACAAATATAAAATCTGAGCTAAGCTCAATGATCAAAGCCCATATATATATATATATATATATATATATATATATATATATATATATATATATATATATATATAATCCCAACAATCGATTCGCAGAATACTGGAATCAAGACACAATACAAAACTATATATATATATATATATATATATATATATATATATATATATATATATATATATATATATATATATATATATAGTTTTGTATTGTGTCTTGATTCCAGTATTCTGCGAATCGATTGTTGGGATTATATATATATATATATATATATATATATATATATATATATATATATATATATATATATAAATATATATATATATATATATATATATATATATATATATATCAGGAATTTTTTTTTTTTAAAAAAATATATATATATATCTCAGGAATTTGATACCCTAGGGTATTCTGAGACACCCTAGGGTATTTTGAGATACCACCCTCCTAACACTATCCAACCATACTGGCTCACCCCTCCACACTCCTAGTGTCTTAGAGTATCACACTCACTAGCTCTATTAGGATACTAACTTATCTAGTACACTCACTAAACATACCCCACTAGGCCCATAACTCTCAAATCTAACATCTCATATTCTAACTAACATTAACATATAAGCTAACATCTACTAACAATTCTAACTAACAAATATCTAATAATTTGGTAGCAAACTCTATCTAACAAGGGCTAACTAATAAAAGAAATAGCTAAATGGAAGGGGCTAATTTCTAAAGGAAAAAGGGGGTTAAATGGGTTAAAACTAATAGCTAAAAGGCTCAAAAAGCTTAAATAAGCTGCTGCTGAAAAGCTCGATGGCGCTCCAATGGACCCCGGAGGCGCTGGCCCTCATCCAGATTCTTTCCGCCGCCCTCCAAGCCCGCTCTCCTCCCCCACCCCCTCCGTTCACCCCCTCGCCGACAGTTTCCTCCTCTTTGGATGTCCCTCCTGGTTTCCCTACTACCCTCTCCCCGGTCTGCGGAGTCCCCGCCGTCGGGCCGCCCTCGGAGCAGCACTCCGTTCCCGCCCAGCCTTTCATTTTGAATTGCTTTGGCTCCACCTCGGGAGGAGCGCCCCCAGCTGCTCTGACCTTGGGCCCAACGCCCCTTGGCTACTCGGGCACGCAATCCTCGGCGTCAATTACGAGGAGGTCCCCTCTGGATGTACAGCGGTTCCAGATTCCTTTCCCAGCTTTTCCCCTCTGTCCCTTGGCGGGTCCCAGCTGGAGGGGCTAGCTGTTGCCCATTCCGCGCAGCAACAGGCACTCCACAGCGCCTTTGGGCACTTGCTCGCCCCCTCTGCCTCAGGGGGGCCCCGTTTCCCTGCACAATCCAACTGTCCTAGCGGGCCCCAGCAGCAGGTGTGGCCTCACGCCCCCCCTGCGCAATCACAGGCGCCCCCTCTTCTGGAGCGGCCTCTTGTCCCTGCGCCATCCATGGTGCTCCCACCCTCTCTTGCGCAATCGATCGGAATCGTCTCTTCCCCTGGGGACCCCCGCCCCCCTGCGCACTCTTCTTCAGCACAGCTTCAGCCGTTCAGGCCACCTGTCGCCCCTTCTGAGCAGCTCCATTCGAACCCCTCCTTCCCTTCGTATTCTATCAGCACTTCTTCTGCACAACTACTCTACTGCGCAGCCCCCGCCCCTTCCTCTGGGGTCCTCCGCCGCCTTGCACATTCCCTCAGCTCTTCCATGCGCCATCCTTCACTTCAGTCTTATCTCCCACCCCCCCCTCGCGCGATCCAACGCTATCCTGCCCCTACCCTCAGTCCCCCCTGCCTCCCAGGCCCCTCATCCTCCCTCAGGCAAGCCTGTCTGCCCTAGCTCGCCCCCGGCGCCAACCGCCCCCTCTGCCTCCTTGCCCGCCTTGGCCAGCTCCTCTTCCTTTGGGGGGGCGCACTGCGCTCCAGTGCCCCCGGAGGTCTTCCTCGCTTCCACCCTCCACGGCATCTCCATCGGCTCCGAGCTCTCTCATTCCCTGAGCGGCCAACCGCTTTCCCACTCCGCCCCTTCGGGCCCTGCTTCCTCCGGCCCGCCCCAACCCTCCTACGCCGCCATGCTTCGTCCGGACCTCATTCCCTCAAAGAGCATTATCTTCCCGGACGTCCAACTGCCAGATATTGAATACTCTCAAGAGACATCAACCCCCGTTATTCTCTTCTCCGAAATGGAACTGACGTCGCTGTCTATGGCCTTTCCACACACATTCATCCTTAAATTCTCCATCGGGTGTCCCAAACTTCCCAGGGTGCAGGAAGCGATCGCCAAATAGAATCTATCGACCGACTACCGAGTAGCCCCCCTCGACCCCAGACACATTCTCCTTCATCTATCTTCAGATCGCGACCACAGGACCGTGTGGTCCAAGGGAACCTGCAAGATCGACACCCACCAGATGAAGATTATCAAGTGGTCACCAGGATTCAACACCAAAGAAGACTCAGCTACGGTCGCAGCTTGGGTTACCCTTCCCAATCTCCCTCTCATCTGCTTTGTTCCCGCGGCGCTAAGGCGCATCGCCAACTCCTTCGGGACGTACGTGGCTTCGACGCCCGAGACCAGTAACCTCACCAAAGCCCACTACGCCAAAATCTGTGTTGAACTTGACCTCACTTCAGAACCACCCAACTTCATCAACATTGAACTTGGCAATCAAACCAACACCCAACAAATCCTTTACGACAACCACGTGTTGTTCTGTAACCAATGTCACCTAAGAGGCCACCTTCCTAAGAACTATCACCACTTGCATCCGGAGCTTAAGAAGAAGCCATCCAGGAAAGACAACGACCAACCGGCTGGGAAGTCCCCAAAGTCGCCCATTCTCCCCCTACCGAATACCCACATTCGATTCGACTCCAGCATCGGAGAGCCAGCATCCAGCGAAGCTCCGAGCAGGGCCCTGATCCCCTTCATTCCCCAACACATTGAGATCTCCAACCAATTCGCCATCCTCGATTCAGAGGACCCGGAGGCCGACAACCCTCTAGAAGGCCCCAACAGAACCGACCTGCCACCCTCTTCCTCCACCTCCTCGTATGTGGAGGACGCCACCGACCCAGGCAACGTAGATCACCGACAATCCCCCTCTGGCCAGGAGGCCGCCCCCCTGGCCCCTTCCACCTCCAATGTAACTCATCAATCCTCCAGTGCGTTGCCGGTCGAAGACGTCCTAGCCATCCTTGGACCCGACCAAGTGAGGAGAGGCCTCTAAGTTCTAGCTACAGGAGCCTCCCTCCAGTAACTGTTGATCGAGAGTGCACACGACTCCCTAGCATTCCCCCCGGAGGAGACAACAGTCGACACAGCTGGCAATCTGATAGGACCTCCACCCGACCCACACGAATGCCACAATCACAATCCGCCAACAACATCGAACATCAACCCGGTTGACTCCCAACGGAGCAAATTAGGCTCCGACAAAACCGCCACCATCCAAACTAGATCTGCCGTAAAGCGGAACAAAAAAACACCCCCGCAATCTTTAAATGCTTAACATCCTATCTTGGAACGCTAGAGGCCTGGCTAATAAACCGACACTTCAGAGAATTACCAGTCTTCGAAAAATTCACAAGATCGACATCTTCATCATCATTGAACCCAAAATACCCTCCAAACGTCTCAAATCTATCCAGTTGGCTCTAGGCCTCCCCACGGCGATTGCTGGCAGGCACGACATCTGGATTCTCGGGTCGTAGTAGGTCAACCTCGACATTATCCAGGACTCCCAACAAGCCCTCTCTTGCTGGGTCACTCACCCAACCCTCCCGGAGCGAGCTATCCTTTTTGCGGTCCACGGTTGCTGTGTCATCGCAGAACGGAAACACCTATGGAGCGACCTTCTTGACACCTATCTCCACAACACCAACACTACATGGCTTTGCATAGGGGACTTCAACGCCATCACCTGCAGAGACGAGAAGATCGGAGGTCGCCCTACGCCCCTATCAGCCATGCAAGACTTTAACAACTTCATCTTCAATGCTCACCTAACTCCCCTTCAGTTCAAAGGCAGCGAATTCACCTGGTGTAACATGCAGGACGGCGACCGTCGCCAATACTCCCATCTGGACAGAGCTCTCACCAACGCGTGCTGGCACGGTATGAGAATCAGCTTCTCCCTCACCCACCTCAACTCCACCGAATCCGACCACGCCCCAATCCTGGTGGAAATCAAAAACCAATCCCACCCATCAAAAAAGAACTTCCAATTCCTCGATTTCTGGACCGACCATCCACAATTCTTGGGCATCGTGGCAGAGACATGGAATAGTCAGGACTCCCCTCATCCCCTCACTCGGGTCAGCAACAAGCTCAAAGCCACCAGGAAAGCTCTTTCCTATTAGAGCAAACAAGCCTTCGGGGACATCTTCCAAGCGATACGCGTCGCAGAGGACGATGTCACCCGAGCCGAAGCATTACTCCTATCCGACCGATCCCCTATGGCTAGGAGAGCCTTGAACCTAACCAAGGCTATACTCAAATTCAGGCTCAATGTGGAGACCGACTTCTGGAAACAGAAAGCCAGATTGAAATGGGACAGTGACGGGGATAAAAACTCGAAATACTTCCACGCCTGCGTCAACGGTAAAAGAAACAAACTATCAATACATCACATCACTGACGAGCATGGCACCATCAGATCCGATCACAAGGGTATCTAAGAAGCGGCCGCAGACTTCTACTCCAAATTATTCGCCAAGGAGATGGTCCTCAAAGACAATTATTTCCTTGACCAAATCCCCACCATCATCACCGACTCCGACAATGCTCTGCTGGAGCGCCCTCTGACCGAGCAGAAAGTGAAAGACGCGGTGTGGGCCTTAAACGCGCATAGCGCCCCCGGCCCGGACGACTTTTCTGGTACTTTCTTTCGCACCTGCTGGGATATTATCAAGCAGGACATCACCGAAGCGGCGATAGCCTTCTTTGAAGGAGCCCCTTACCCCAAAGCTATCTCCAGTGCCAAGCTCATCCTCATCCCGAAAAAAGATAACCCCAACTACTTCCGCGACTTCCGATCCATCAGTCTTTGCACATTCACCAACAAAATTATCTCCATGATAATCGCCACCAGAATGACAGAATCCCTCCCCAAAATCATCTCGGAGGAGCAAAACGGGTTCGTCCTTGGTAGAACCATCCAAGACAACATCATGCTGGCCCAAGAACTCATCACCTGCATGAAATTTCTGGCGAGAGGGGGCAATATCGCCATCAAAATTGATATAGAAAAAGCTTACGATAGCCTCGATTGGCAATTCAAGATCTGGGTCTTCAGAGCATTCGTATTCTCCGAGAATTGGACCAACATCGTGTGGAGATCCATCAGCAACTCATGGTTCTCCACAGTTATCAACGGTCAATCCGATGGATTTTTCAAATCCAGCCGAGGAGTCAGACAAGGCGACCCTCTATCGTCCACGATCTTCATCATTGTAGCCGACGCCCTGAGCAGAAACCTCAACAACATGATCAACACTCCCAACTTCCAACAATACCACACTGCCAGCGGATGCCCCATCATCATCCACCTGGCCTTTGCCGACGATCTTCTCATCTTCACATCCGGGGATGTCGGATCAGTGGAGGTGGTTCACAACACCCTGGAGCGGTACTCCAAATGCTCCGGCCAGAAGATCAACCTCTCCAAGAGCATTATCTACGCCCACCACAGCATCAAAAGTGAGAACACGACCAGACTCACCAACCTCACGTCCATTGCGGTGGCTCACCCTCCTTTCAACTATCGCGGCTGCCCCTTCGTGTACGGAAAATCCAACGCCAGCATCTTCGAGCATTTGATCACCAAAATAAGGTACAAGATCGAAGGATGGCATAACACTACCCTATCCCCAGGAGGGAAAATTATCCTCATCAAACATGTGCTCAACTCCATCCCCATCCACACCCTTGTGACTTGCACTCCAACCAGAAAGGTTATCACATCTATTGAGCAGATCTTTTGTAACTTCTCCTGGGGGTACAACAAGGGGCAAGACAAATACCACTGGGCCAGCTGGGATACTATGGCATCCCCGACCGTGAGCGGTGGGCTTGGATTCACCAAACTCGATCACATCGTCAAAGCCTTTTCAATGAAACTGTGGTAGAAATTATGCACAAGCCACAACCTGTGGACCAGGTTTATGAAGGCCAGGTTCTTCAGACACATCCACCCAACGACGGCCACTGCTAACAGCAGATCTTCCGCGGCTTGGCGTCGTATTCTTTGTGGACGTGATTTGGCTGAGCCCACGATCAGACTCCATCTTGGCACTGGCGAATCCAACCCATTCCTGGAAAGGTAGATAGGGGACAGCCTTATCCCGAACATTACCGATTCCCCCAGAAACAGCATGATCAAAGACCTGTGGAACCCCACTAATCACGACTGGAATTGGGACAGGATCCGGGATTGGTCAGGCAACGAAACAATTGATAGCATTCACCATCTCGGAATTACTATCGTGACCGTCGCCGACATGTTGAGGTGGTCGCTGGAAGCCTCAGGAGCATTCTCTGTGCGATCGGCTAGACTCTCGATCCAAGACAATGGTCCAGACCTTTTTATTGCGCGTTATTGGAACTCTTGCATCCCTAAGAAGTGGTCCTTTCTCCTGTGGAGAGTTATGAGGAAAAAATTGCCCACCGACGACACCCTTAACTCCATCGACGTTAGCCTGGCGTCTGCTTGTAATTGCTGTATCGAGCGTCAGACGGAGACTATTGACCACATCTTCAGGAAGGGAAGCCTCCCCGACAAAATCTGGAGCACCCTCCATCACAACTACAATACCTCTCCTGAGGACGGGCGCTTTATCGATCTTCTGGCCCACTGGGGTGCCGCATCTCACGGCCACCAGATCGTTGCCGCGGCCGCCACCTGGGCAATTTGGAAAAATCGCAATAAAGCGAGATACGAGGGTCTCCAATACTCCGCCGACCAGCTGCTCCGGGAAATCCATCGACAATGCTGCAAAAGGAGCTCCCTTTGCTTCCACAGATCTCCGACCTTCGGGCATCCGTTCATCTCTTAGTTTTGGCGGCTGCGCCCGCTCTTTTCCCCTGTCTTTTCTTTTGTTATACTTTTGTATTGTATACGGGTTCGGCTTCACCTTTTGGAGCCTTGTTTTATAAAAGAGGGGGTTTTCTTAAAAAAAATATATATCTCAGGAATTTGAAAGTAGAAACCAATCAAAACTCGACTAATCTCAAAACAAAAGAACCCAACTCTACACAAACCCAAACAAAACTCAAAACTAGAATTTGATGACCCAATACCCAGAGAACTGGAAAACAGGAAGGAATGACTGTGTGTGTCATGCTCGTGTCTACACCAAACCAAAACTGTGTCCAAGTTGTGTCCAAACAGTGTGTACCCAAAACAGTGCTCGTGCACGTGTGTGCGGGGTGTGTCGAGCTCTGTAGGACTCGCCATGTCCAACAAGAAGCCTCGTGCTCGTACCAAAGGGTAGCTAGGGTGTTAGGGTACGCATATAAGACCATGAGTCGTGTCCATACGCGTATCGGGGAGGGGTTGCATGCACGTGAGCGCACGGCCTCGTGGAAAGGTGTCGGTCACAATAGGACATGACACATGCCACCACGTGTTGCGTGCTTGTGTCCATGGTTAGCCTAGGTATATGGCTAGGTGTTGGACACCCTGCCTCGAGTCCACATGTCCACGTGTCCGAGTTATAAACTCGTGTCAGAGCCAAAAATCACGCGTGTGCACAGTATGCTTAGATCTATGCTGGCTTGATAACTTCGTGCACACTCAATAAAACTTCATAAAATTTTATGAGCACATGGGCAGAGGTTGGCCCCATGTGTCCACCAAATTTTACCCCAAATCGTGTCGTGTCCATCGAGTTATGGCACTCGAAAGGAAGGACAATGCACGAGGGCTCGTGCTATATCCTCGTATCCGATTTGGACACGATAACCGTGCCAAAACAAACTCAGAAATAGGGTTTTGGAATCCCCTCATATAGGGCTACAAACATATGAAATTAGTTTTGAAAAACAACAACTTTTAATTCTATGAGGCATTTTATCAAATACATGTTATAATACACCGACAGGCCTCCGATACACATATCAAACGGACACGAAACCTTACCAAACGACATCTATAGGTCTAGGGTACCTAGATGCATGCTTCTACGAAGAAAAATAAGAATTTAAATGAGTTTAGAAGCATTTACCTATTGAGAGTTGGAATCTCAATACAAAAGTACTCCAAAAGCCTCGACATCCAAAATCCTACTATCAAACGCCTCCAATTCCTTGCTAGCTAGCCTCCAGCAAGTTCTTCTCCTCCTAAGGATCACAACGCAATTCATTTGGTCCAAATTGGATGAGAGTTGAGAAAAATAGGCTACTTTGAGGAAAGTGAAAAATTAGGGTTTGTAAAAAGGCTTGGTGGCTATAAGTTATGAATATATAGAGGGGGGGCTGTTTTGCAGGCCACATGCTGCTGCTAGGGTTAGGTTTAGAGTTTAGGTATGGGCCAAAAACTCCACTTAAGTTTAATAGAAAGCCTTTTAGCAAAAAGTCCAAAAGTAATATATTAAAAGAACCTAAAATGAAATCAAAAGTTTCCTAATTAGGACTAAAACTTAAAATTCAAATCTAACTTGATAATTAAGTTTCTAAAGTCATGGTTAGTCTCTAATCATGGTTAGCTAAGGTTAAACCAACTACAAACTCAAAAGCACCAATTAAAATATTATCAAAAATTTAAAACCACACAATTACCAAAATATCCCTAATCTAGAAAAGTGGTAGTGACACTTTGAGAAAATTAGTCGATAGATTCAAAAGTTAAAAAGAATCGAGGATATAGTAGTTAAGGGACTAGTAGTTAAGTTCTTGGCTTGATGGTCAAATAGGACAATCTTTCAACATGATCGTTGTAGCACCAGGAGGAGCGACTAGAGGTAACAATTTATAATTTCATGATGGGGACGTTGCATAGGAAATCATTTAGGATTGATTGTTACTTGGATTATTAGGAAAGACCATAGTGACATAGTATACTACTTAGAATTATGCCTAGTTACGTTAGCATAGTTCTTTGTTAGTAAACATTATTTTGAATTTCGAGGACGAAATTCTTTTAAGATGGATAGATTGTAAGCATCCTAATTTTTTTGTTATTTATTTATTTATTTTATATGATTTTTGTATATCATCATATTTTATTTTTAATTATGTCTATATAGGCACTTTGCCGTAGCTTTAATTTTTTAAAGCCCAACATTGACCAATTCCTCGAAATAAGTTCCATTCATGTTCTAGACGAGCCTACCTTGATTTTGATATATCATGTCCTACTCAAATATGTTTTCTTTTACTACATTTTTCTTGCACGACTTTCAGGTCAAAATGACCATTTTACCCCAACTCGTAATTTTTATATATTTTTCCAATTTTGATTTGAGGCCCAGACCCAATCCAAATATTTTGACCCAATATATAGTTTTGACCTATTTTTAGCCTACTACACATGTCAATGGTGTGCCACTCAATCGAGTTCCCATGTGCCATTTATTTTTAAATGGTACACAAGACTCAACTATAGACTTATTGGACTCGTTTCTATCTAACTAATCCTACTGGCCCAAAACTAGACCAATTGGGGTTCAAAGAGCCTATTCTAGCGTACCCTAACCTATTAGACTTATTTTAAATTAAATTTATTATGAATTAGTTACATCCATCTCAATTCAAATCTGTTTTAAATCAACTCCATAACAACTTTTTAATTTGGACTCGATTCAAATCCCTTTGAACATATCCTTTTATATCTTTTAAACTAGGCAACCAAATCTCACCAAACCAAATCCTAATCAATCCCGATCCTTTACATTTGGATTCCCTATATTTTAAACTCCTATTTTTTGTTCGCCACCCCTATTCCTTTGGAAAATCGAGCAATTAACCCTCATATTTCTTTTCTATTTTTGTACTTTCCTTTTTACCTGACAAAAACTCATCACCTCGACCTCTTTCAACCTTCCTACCACCTTCTTATCGACCCTAGGACACCCCCTAACTCTCTAGTACCTTTTCGAGGACCCTCAGCCCCTAATTTGGTCGGTACGGGGTACGAAAGATACCCGAAGTCGACCGAACTTGTGTTGAATTCATCACAGCAAGTATGCTATTTTGCATATAGGGTTTCATCTACTTCCTGACCTCATCTTTTTGTGAAACCAAAACTATTAAAAAGATCTATGTGTCTATTTTCTTGCTTAAATGGCTATCAACACAGTTCCAAACGGTTTGTTCGGGATGTCCATTCTACGAACATGTGTCCATAATAGACCATATCTGTTGCGAGCCAAATTTCATTTATTTTCGGGCTACTTCGACCATCTGTATAATTTTGTTAAAAACTAGATTTCCTAAACTTTCCAATGCATACACTTTTACAATTTTTTGGTTTCATTTGCTATTTACTAAAAATCCGGACATTTCACTATAATATCAAAACACCAAAATCCATGAGTTCTACGTGTCCAATTGATTTGAAACTTCGTATACCATTACCAAATTAACTGTTGTGCATGTTTTTATGATAAATATATAAGTTTACCTTTTTGGTGAATTTTCCAAAATTAATTATTTTTAAATATTTATTGTTTTGGGACTTAAATCGTATACCTAGTCTAGGAACATTGTTGTAGAATCAACCTAGGACTAGTGTACTTAATTTTCCACCAATAAAATATAATAAATAATAATATAAAATATTTATAAATATTTTTCCATAATTTAAATTAATATTTTATGTTAGTAATAAAATACCTTTATAGGAAGATTTGGTACTATATATGTTATATTGTGTAGCATAGATGTTATGACTAGTATGGTGCATAGATATTAATATGGATCATATATAGGAAGTCCATATATGGTAAGTTGTTAGAGACAGTTATTAATAATATAATATTTCTTGTAGGTGTACGTGACGAAGGTAGTGAGGACATTAGAGTTAGACCTTCATTTTTTCAGCGAGAAGTTGCAGGCAAGTATACCTTGTATTTATTTACAGTTTATTTATATGCTCATATTCTTTTTTCTTCGTTACATGCCATTATCCAGTTTACTTTTATTGATTGTTGATATGTGTTTTCTCATATTATGTATACTAGTTTAGTGGTCTCGTTCATATATCATCCTTGTTCATGTTTTGGCATTATAGTTCATAGTAGATTTGTTCTCTCTTGTACCTTATTTAAAGTCGTATCATATCGTAGGACGAGTGCGTCATAATTGAACTGTTATTCCTATTTTCGTTTATTCTCAACCTGAGAGTCGACACATGGGTGAGGGTTAATTGCTTGAAGGTAACTTGAGAGTCCATACTAGGGGCGAGGGTTTGGTTATTCGTTTGACTTCTTGCCATGTTTTCACCTATGAACTTGGTATTTGTTACATGTTTTCTTTCCAGCAGTTTATTTATGCACAGTTGTTCTTGTAGGCATGTCTAGTTTGTTGCTTATTCATTTTGTTCCTTCCTGGTCATTATTTGTGTATGTTATTTACTGTTAGATAGGCATGTTATTATGTATCTTGTTACGTCACTTTGAGGACTTGATAATCTCTTTAGGTAGTTGATTGCAAGGAGTTAGTTAGCTGATCATGCTGGTGGTTGATTACTTCAAATTCAGGTATCTTTCGTGATTACATATTTATATCTATTACTTAATTGCACTCTGCTTGTTAGCCTAGTTTATAAACTCATACTTTCTTTTGAGTCTATCGGATATATATGCTAGTGGGTTGCAGATTATGAACCATATTGTTCATTATTAATATTTATTATTTTATATAGATAGAGATATAGATGATTTACCATATTAGACCTTGTCTTAGACAGCTTATGTGCATTACTTGAGGGTTCCACAGATGGAATTTTCTCTTGAGTATGTGCCAGCTGGCCGAGTCACGTGCTAGTCCCGTGAGTTTGGGGACTGGGGTGTGATAATGAATGTTTGGATGACTTGATAAGATGAACTTAAAGTTTACGTGAATGGATACTACTCGGACTATGCAAAATGAAAATATTGACAGATTTGATGATCATTGATGTGAGGATTATATGACTCAGGAATTTATAGTAGGCGATCTTGCAATTGTGCGATAATATAGATGTACAAAATTGAGGACTAGTAGGATTGAGATTTTAGTAAAGTCAAAATGGACAAATATATGATTGAGATATTACGACTCAGAATTTGAGTCAACAATATGACTTATGATCGGTGGACTATGACTTATGATTTTGTAATCGAGGCATATGAGTTCGGACTGATAGGTCTATTGAGCGAATTGAGGATTGCTAGTTTGAGAGTTGTAAGTTGTGTCGTTGAACCATTGTGTAATCGAGGATGATCGTGAATAGAATTTCCTCGGGAATGGCTTTGATGAATGACTCAGACCCCTGGACTGAACGTTGCAAATGCGAATATGAGAAATATATACTCGAAGTTTAAAAATCGTAGTGATGTAAGCTTGGGTAGGAAGACCCTGAACTATCGACTACGATTTGAACTTAGGAATTGGGGGTGATTATTTTGATATTAGTTGTACAAAATGTTGATCGAGACTTTGACTTTAGCTTTTGAGTTAGCCTAGCAGTTAGGCAGACGTCCTTGTGTCGAGAGATAGACTTAGTACAATTGACCTTAGCAAGAGTCGCCTGGGTAGATTATAGAGCTAGGGTGGCTAGTTATAAGAGTTGAGACATGAATATTGGATGGATGTTCATAGATAGCTTTAACGATTAGTAGGATTTGATTGGGCAACGATATCGGATATTGGTTTCGGATGGATAAATGGTTTGAGAATAGAAGAAGTCAAGTAAGTTCTGGAGGAGGGAAATTTCACCTATTAGTTTTGTTCGAATTCTCTATCACGAGGCTTAGTTGAAATGTATATATTTCGAGGATGCCTTAATTATGTGCACGATCCAACTCAAGTTGTATGTTGAATACAAATGAGACTGGAGGTATGATCGTTGAAATAAAATAGAATGAAATTGGGTTTGATCAACTTGGTTCGAGGTAAACATACTGGATTACATTGGCTAGATACTTGGAACTTTGATATTGATGTTGTAAGGATAGATCGGAGGAACTATCATTGAATAAGTGAACAAATCGAATATGTTGGACCGAATTTGGAGTATAGAAGAAAGTTGGTGATAAAAAATAAAATTCGTGTGTCAATGAAATCGAAAGTGTCTAGAGGATTGTAACCTCCGTTAACCAAATTCAGGATTTTCTGAATATTTTTAAATTTTTACTTCTTTTTAAAAAAATCCTAAATCTTTAAAAATCATGAAATTATAATATTGAGAAAATATTTCGCTCATAAGTTGTTATCGATATTTTGTTGAGTCGTTGGTCTTGTAAGCTGTTATATGCGACATTTTAGCATAAATGATTTTTTGCTCATTTCCTCATATTTATATAAGTTATAATATTTGATTTTGAGTAAGGAAATGATTGACAAAATATGATTTGTAAATAAATATAGTTATTAACTAATTAAACTAATTGTTAAGGGTTAGTGTTAAGTTAGTATGTTAGTAATTTCCACTAATTATCCTACCTATTACATTTATATTTTTTCCATTAGGGTTTTCTACTCTACCCTATAAATATGGGGGCTACCAATAGTATACAACATAGCATTTTTTCTAACCCTAATTTTCCTACAGCCAGTCGCCATTTTCCTATAGCAAACTCGACCACAACATTTAAAAGCCCGGCAACAAACCGCCACTACAGAAGCCAATCCGCCACCACCATCCCGATTCCCCACAGACACCACAACCACCCCGGCCAACTTTGACCCAACATCTCGACCGTCCCCTACATTCCAACCATCATCACCACCGCCATCACCACCATTGCCACCACGACAACAACCCCATTCCAGCCATCATCAAGCACCACACCACACCACCACCCCGGCCAACACCTTGTCCGACTGTCACCAAAACTATAATCGCCACCACTGTCAATTCCCATTCCCAGAATACGTATTTTAATACGTATACTGCTTGAATGTATTTATTTAATATTTATCACGCATCTATTCTGTATTTAATTCCTTTAATTTTATGTTAATTATTTTTCTGTATTTTATTTTCTGCTTTTGTTTTTGCTCTTGGGTTCGGCTTGGGTTGGTTTGTTTTGGTGGTTCATCATGAACCCAACCAACTCCCTACTTAACATTATCTCCATTTAAAGCCCAACCCTTTCTCTCTCTTCATTACTTCTCTTTTTCATTTACTCTTCTTCTTCCTCATAACTCTCTCCACCTACCAAGTGCTTAGGCAAGTACATCTTGCTTCCACATGAGAATCCATTTTATGGTTCATTTATCTTTTCTCGTGATTCTAAGATAGTTTAGAACTTGACATTTTCTATTTTGAGAGTTTTATTTTTGTAGATCTAGAAATTTGCTATTTTCGAATTTTAATTGTTTTGATCTCTCAAACTTCCTTATTTCCAAATTTTAAGCATTCCAGGTTGTTGAGATTTGTGTTATACCCCATTTTGATCCATGGAAGTCCTATTTTTGGCTTCGATTGAAGGTTTCGTAGAATTGGAGTTCGAGAGGTTCTTTACACCCACGATCATTTCGTGTCAGCGTGAATCTGGATAACGCAAGTCTACTCTGGATTGACGTATTTCCTTTACGCGTACAATATTTTACGCGTAACATGATTTCCTTTACGCGTATTCATTCATGCATAAACTTTATTCTTTTACGCGTACATGTTTACGCGCAATGTTATTCTATTATGCGTACAAGTTTACGCGTAAACTTTATTCTTTTACGCGTATAATGTTCTACGCGCAATGTTATTCTTTTATGCGTACAAGTTTACACGTAATACTATTTCTTTACGTACTTCAAGTTCACGTATAACATTACTTCCTTTACGCATGTCCCTTTACGCGTGATGCTATTCCTCCACGCGTAATGATACTCTTTACGCATACTTTCTTGGGCGTACTTCCTTGACATACATGGCATCCCTTATTATATCCTTATGTCTTTTGGCCTGAACTCGTTATAATCATGATATGTTAATATTATTTTAATACATATTGTTGTGTGGAATGTTGTCCTGTGTCTCGATTGGTTTATGTATGCCTAGAATGACTGGAACTTAACCCTGAGAGTTATAGACTCGACCATACCAAATGCTAGTTGACTTTCATGCCTTATCATGAATTGACATTGATTGTTACCTCGACTAATGATTGATCATGCATTTCCAGTTGGAACTAAGAGACTGGCTAGTCGTCTTATTGAATTGAATGAGACACGTTCATGTATGAACCATAAACCATGAACCATTGTGATCGACTAGCCGATCCGAACATTGGCATATGGACACATGTTGACTTCTATTTTTCTGCAAAAGCAACATGTGTATCTTACAGTCAAGACATGATTATTCTGTAGCTAGGTTTGAATTGTTGCATTACGCTATGTTAGACTTATAACCTAACCGCATCGTTGTAGAGTTGTACATATCGTACTTTGTACGGAAGTACTTAATCTGAATGACCATGATCCACGACATGAGATCAATCAACATAGGGACTATTAAGCTAAATAAAATAACGATTGCATGGAGAGAATGGATTTCCGAGTTCTTACATGGCAGCCATCTTTCGGACAATTAGTGCCCCGATATACCGGCTGGTTCCCACAGATACAACAAATCTGCCACACGGGCAGGGAGTGGTATCTGCTTATACTTTTACATATATTGATGACGGGCATCCCGCGGGGACTCGTCTAATTCATGATTGGCGTAATTGATTATTGGATAGACTAGCCTTGCTTGTACATAGTAAGAACTGAGAAATCCCTTATTGCATATTTCCAGGGTAACTTGGAACTTACAGTTAGCAAGCCGTAGTAGTTGTATTGTCGTTTAAATTGCTTTATTTGTGTACTGTACCTACTCTGTTAACTACTGAGATGATCAGAATGTCAGGACATGATGGATCAACTTCTGTCCTTGTTTGGTTGGGAAGTTGGTTTGAAGTGTCGTGATGTTGTGTGAATCCCAGTAACAAGCAGAGACTTATTTATCATATTCTTAACTCTTACCACTGGTTTTATTTCTTATGTTATGTTTCCTTATGGTACTTGCTATTAGAGGTCTAACCTCTCTGGTTTTCCATGGCCAGATTTAGAGTCGGTTCCCGAGGACTCAGCTTACTTCTACCTTCAAGATGGTTAATACTAGAGGGATGATCGCAGGAGGACACGAGTGGGTTTTTTTTCTTCCCTGCTCATTTTGCTACTTACTTTACATTTTGTCGCTTGGCACCGACATGTTAGTCGGATAGTCTTGTACTTACTTTTAAATAATTGTAACTAAGTCAGACTGCAGCTGATAATGATTGTGTATACCTTGTTATATTATCTGGCTATGTTTTGTACAGCCAGATCTCAAGAATATTTTGATTGAGCGTTTGGGACGCCTTATCGCTTTATCTTATATGTTCTCTATTATTGCTTCTTGTTGGAATGATTGAGATAATAGATGTTGAGTGACCATAGTGAGACTTTCATGTAGTATGCACCCCCTCGTCGTTAGACAGCATTGATCGTATTATACGGTATTCATCTACCCATAATACGTAGCTGGCTGAGTCACTCCCCCGCTCTTCGGTATTCTGGTTCTGGGGCGTGACAAGGTTTTAGTGGTGGCCCATGCAGGTCTGATTTCAGACTTGTAGGGTGTTTTAATTTATAGGATGTCTCAATCACGCATGTTTCCCCTTGATCTCATGATTTTATTACTCTCGACCCTAACTTGACATTCTGGTATCCTTTGACTTTATTGATCTTTTCTGTCCGATCGTTTGATTGTTCTATTGTCCCTTTTCTTAGGGGTACCTCGTACGCATCTGTTAGAGCTGGACAACAACAACAAGGGCAACACGAACAACATGACCATGTTGGTCTGCAACAATGGCCAGTACTACCTCAAGAGAACATCTAAGAAGAGGTGATAGTAGAACCAACAGCTGGACCGCAGTATCCGAAGGTTCCAAAACTACCAACAGTTCTGCCTACCCCTATAGCAATAGACACACCAGCCCTTCTGGAGATCATGAGAGGGATGATAGCTACACAGCAACATCAGATGTTGGCCCAGCAACGCATGCACACTCGGCTACAAGAGCAGAATGTATTACTCAACCAAGGATTGCAGACGGCTTTGGAAAGAGGGGTGAGGACAGATTCAGGGGCGTCAACCAGATTTTGCAAGTATAACCTTCGTCGTTTCGAGGGCATAGAAGATGCCATTTCAGCGGATACATGGCTTAAGGACATCGAGGCTATTCTGACTGTAGCTAAGATACCGACGGAAGAACATGTGGATCTAGTGAAGCTGTTGCTTTAGGACCTCGTACGTGATTGGTGGGAATCAGAAGAAGAGGGCATCAGATGTCCTATAGCTTGGGATGATTTTACTGCAAGGTTCAAGACAAAGTACTATGGAGTAGTGGCACAGTTTGAGCTACAACAGAAGTTTATCAACCTCAAGCAGGCTGACAAGACAGTGGATGCTTATGCAGCAGAGTTCTGCAGACTGAGTAGGTTCGCCCCAGAGATGGTAGCAACGAAGAGCCACAGGGCTATGAGGTTTCAGTAAGGGTTTTATCTTGAACTCTTGCAATTGATAGAGGGGCACAACTACCAGACTTTCGATGAGGTATTAACGGCGACCCGGAGGCATGAGATCACCATCCAGAGGATCACATCTAGGACTGGAGGTCAGATGAGATCTCACAATCAGATTGAAGGAGGAGGGGGAGCAGCACCCCGAGTTACAACAACCCCTGGCATTCGCATTAACGATGTTGTAATACAAGGGCCAGCACCACCAGCAAGGCAACAACAGCAACAGAGGAAGAACCAGCAACCCCTAACGGGCTGTACTTATTATGGAAAGGTAGGGCATACTAGAGATGTGTGTCGGGCATTGAACGGATAGTATTTGATATGTGGAAGTCCAGATCATCGGGTTTCCACCTGTCCTATGAGTTCGAGGTCAGGAGGACCAGCGGTAGCAGTGAGACCGTTGGCACAACGTCCGTTGATGTCACAGGCTCAGTTGTTTCGGCAGCAGGGACCGCCGATGCAAGCAGCAACAACATAGACCACCCCAGCATCACCAAGGCAGGGGTCGGCAGCAACACCAAGCTAGGCCGCAATATGGGAACCAACAAGAAGGCCGAGGGCAGGCATTCAATCTGTCCTTGGAAGAGGCATTGGCATCGGAAGATGTTGTGGCAGGTAATATTCTCGTCGGCTCATATCCTGCAGTAGTATTGTTTGATTCGAAAGTATCCCACTCATTTATATCTGCACAATTTGCGACACGACTAGGAATAGAATCTGCGGCATTGCCAGGGAGGTTGAACATACTCACTAGTAATGGCCACGTAGGAGTTAGTAGAGTTATTATAGCGTGTAGAGTTATAGTTTACGGGTGTTCCTTACCCTCCAGGTTGATAGAATTTTCTGTTAGAAATTTTGACGTTATCTTAGGCATGGACTGGCTGAAAGACAGTCATGCGACAATAGATTGTCGTAGAGGAAGTGTATCTTTTAATATTCTAGGCATGAAGTGGTTCACCTTAGTCAGATCAGAGACATACCGGCATAAACAAGGAGTAGTGACGGCAATGGAAGAAGTTCTAGTCCCAAAGGTAGTTGAAGAATTTTTGGATGTACTTTCCGAAGAACTTCCAGGTCTGCCACCGGTTAGGGATATTGAGTTCAGTATAGAGTTGGCATGTGGAACTAAATCGATATCAGATCGAGTTTACAGAATGGCAGATTCAGAGCAGGCCAAGGTATATCAACACATAGAGGAATTGAAGGAGAAGAAGTTCATTTGGGTTAGCGAATCACCAAGGATAGCACCAGTGGTACTTGTAGGGAAGAAGGATGGGTCATCAAGATTGTGTATTGACTACAAAAAGCTCAACGCGGCAAAAGTAAAGAACAAGTACCCACTACCAAGGATCGATGACTTATTCGATCAATTGAGTAGAGCAAGAGTTTTCTCCAAGATAGATCTTCGGTCAGGGTATCATCAAGTTAGAGTTTGAGAAGAGCATATTCCTAAGACAGCATTTAGGTCAAAGTACAGGCATTACAAATTCTTAGTAATGCCGTTTGGTTTGACCAATGCTCCAGCAATATTTATGGATTTGATGAACCGCATCTTTATGTCGTACTTAGATCAATTTGTCATTGTGTTCCTCGACGACATTCTTGTATACTCAGCTAGTAATGAAGAGCATGAAGATCACCTCAGGAAAGTGTTGCAGGTTCTGAGAGAGAACCAGTTATACGCCAAGCTCAGCAAGTATGAATTTTAGACTGATTATATTTTATTCTTGGGGTACATCATATCAGGGGCTGGAGTAGTAGTAGATCCCAAGAAGGTAGAAGTAGTAGAAAGTTGGCCAGTACCTAAGACCGTCGTAGATGTGCAAAGTTTCTTGGGATTGGTTGGATATTACAGAAGGTTTGTATTAGACTTTACAAGACTCTCAGCACCCATGATCCGCTTGACACGAAAGGATGTGACATTCGTCTGGTTGACAGAATACCAGCATCATTTAAGAATTTGAAGCAGAAGTTGATATCGACACCTATTCTTACATTACCAGTTGGACCCGGAGGTTTTACTATATATTATGATGCGTCAGGAAAGGGACTTGGGTCACTACCAAAATAACCAACTTTAGCGACGGCCACATCCGTCGCTCATCCGTCGGTAACATAAATTACCGACGGAATAGCGACGGATATTTAATGAAAATGGCCGTCGGGAAATACGTCGTCGCTAAAATTTGTCCGTCGCTAAGCCGTCGGACAAATGATTAACCGACGGACTAGCGACTGATTACCGACGGTTGCCTTTCAATGGTTTAGCGACGGATTAGCGACTTGTTCCCGTCGGTTTACATGCCATATAATATTAAAATATCCGTCGCTAAGCCGTCGTAAATAGGTCGGTAAAAGCGTATCAGAGAGGTTCCTGATACGCAAAATCAGTCGCTATTCCGTCGCCATTCCATCGTTAACCTCGACGTTATAGCGACGGATTAGCGACGGGTAGGACGTCGGCCTGGTTTTGGAAAGCTTCCATATTTCTAGAACCATGTCGACGGATAATGGGTCGCTAAGCCGTCGCTAGTCCGTCGTCATCCTCGACAGATTAGCGACGGATTAGCGACCCACTATCCGTCGTTAAGTCTCTGGAAACCTACCATATTTCCAGAACCATGTCGACGGATTTGCCGTCGCTAGGTAGTCGATATTCCGTCGCTAATATTCCAGTTAGCGACGGAAGTTCCGTCGCTAGTTCGTCGCTAGCTCGTCGCTACCTGCAAATTTATTTCAACCAGTTAGCGACGGATTCGCCGTCGCTAGGTAGTCGCTAGGTGGTCGCTAACTGCAAAATATTTATATCACCCAGTTAGCGATGGATATTCCGTCGCTCGTCCGTCGGTAACTGCAAATATTTATATAACCCAGTTAGCGACGGATTTGCCGTCGCTAGTTAGTCGCTCATCGGTCGCTAAAAGATATATCCGTCGCTAGTTAGTCGCTAGTCCGTCGCTAAATGCAACATTAATTAAAAAAATTACAGAAACATTCTATTTCCTTTTCGTAAATATTACACATATTCATAATATCCAATATCCAAACATCCATGTACGATCAACAAATATCCAAATATCCAAATTCATAATATCCAATATCAAACAGAAATATCCAAACATCTATGTACAAATATCCAAACACAAATACACAAATTCATAATATCCAAACATTCATGTACGCTTCCAAAATATCCAGAATTCAAAATCCAAAAACAGTACAAATATCCAAAAACAGTACAAATATCATTGAGATGGATCGCGTCGTCGTCTCGGCGCCGCCTCGGCTCTGCGGATGCACTCTTCCACCATGTACGCCGGCACCTGGGACAACACATGCTCTGGAAGCGTGCGGAGCTGCTCCGACGACATCAAGTCCATGAGCCCAATGAGCGCAGTATCCGGTACCAGGCGGACCTCGGCAGAACGGTCAAATGAATAACGTCAAGGGTCGGAAGGACCGGCAACCGCACTAGACGTACCGAGAGCAGACGGATCTGAACCGGGAGCAGAAGAAGGACGCGGAAGGCGCTCCAGCACATCCGATATTAGACTCCGCATTTTCGACATATCGGAGGTGAGTCGCAAGCTGCGCCCTCATATCGTCCGACGGGGGCGCGGGAGGAGGCGGGGGCGGTGGATATCTCGGAGTCGCACCCTGCAACGACGTCGCCATGGAACCTACGCCGTAGACGCGCCCTTTATTAAAGCCCCGCCGACAACTCTACGAACGTCGTCGTAGCGAGCGGCCATAGAAGAGGGCGTCTGGTGGGCGTCGTTTCGTCGACAACCTCGGCAGGGGCTCAATCTGACTAAGGGCCTCACGATATGCAGCCTATCCAATGAATTGTTTATACTATAAGTTTTCCTAAGTTATAATCTAAATCCTATGTTTCCCT
>JANAVB010028000.1:17649705-17662147 GCA_029216955.1 Iris pallida | reverse complement strand
GCATTCAATCTGTCCTTGGAAGAGCATTGGCATCGGAAGATGTTGTGGCAGGTATATTCTGGCGGTCATATCCTGCAGTAGTATTGTTTGATTCGAAAGTATCCCACTCATTTATATCTGCACAATTTGCGACACGACTAGGAATTAGATCTGCGGCATTGCCAGGGAGGTTGAACATACTCACTAGTAATGGCCACGGTTAGTAGAGTTATTATAGCGTTGTAGTTATAGTTTACGGTGTGCTACCCTCCAGGTTGATAGAATTTCTGTTAGAAATTTTGACGTTATCTTAGGCATGGACTGGCTGAAAGACAGTCATGCGACAATAGATTGTCGTAGAGGAAGTGTATCTTTTAATTCTAGGCATGAAGTGGTTCACCTTAGTCAGATCAGAGACATACCGCATAAACAAGGAGTAGTGACGGCAATGGAAGAAGTTCTGTCCCAAAGGTAGTTGAAGAATTTTTGGATGTACTTTCCGAAGAACTTCCAGGTCTGCCACCGGTTAGGGATTGAGTTTCAGTATAGAGTTGGCATGTGGAACTAAATCGATATCAGATCGAGTTTACAGAATGGCAGATTCAGAGCAGGCAAGGTATATCAACACTAGAGGAATGAAGGAGAAGAAGTTCATTTGGGTTAGCGAATCACCAAGGATAGCACCAGTGGTACTTGTAGGGAAGAAGGATGTCATCAAGATTGTGTTGACTACAAAAAGCTCACGCGCAAAAGTAAGAACAAGTACCCACTACCAAGGATCGATGACTTATTCGATCATTGAGTAGAGCAAGAGTTTCTCCAAGATAGATCTTCGGTCAGGGTCATCAAGTAGAGTTTGAGAAGATACATATCCTAAGACAGCATTTAGGTCAAGTACAGGCATTACAAATTCTTAGTAATGCCGTTTGGTTTGACCATGCTCCAGCAATATTTATGGATTTGATGAACCGCATCTTTATGTCGTACTTAGATCAATTTGTCATTGTGTTCCTCGACGACATTCTTGTATACGCAGCTATGAAGAGGCATGAAGACGATCACCTCAGGAAAGTGTTGGCAGGTTCGAGAGAGAACAGTTATACGCCAAGCTCAGCAAGTATGAATTTTAGACTGATTATATTTTATTCTTGGGTACATCATATCAGGGGCTGGAGTAGTAGTAGATCCCAAGAAGGTAGAAGTAGTAGAAAGTTGGCCAGTACCTAAGACCGTCGTAGATGTGCAAAGTTTCTTGGGATTGGTTGGATATTACAGAAGGTTGTATTAGACTTTACAAGACTCTCAGCACCATGATCCGCTTGACACGAAAGGATGTGACATTCGTCTGGTTGACAGAATACCAGCATCATTAAGAATTTGAGCAGAAGTTGATATCGACACCTATTCTTACATTACCAGTTGGACCCGGAGGTTTATATATTATGATGAGTCAGGAAAGGACTTGGGTCACTACCAAAATACCAACTTTAGCGACGGCCACATCCGTCGCTCATCCGTCGGTAACATAAATTACCGACGGAATAGCGACGGATATTTAATGAAATGGCCGTCGGGAATACGTCGTCGCTAAAATTTGTCCGTCGCTAAGCCGTCGGACAAATGATTAACCGACGGACTAGCGACTGATTACCGACGTTGCCTTTCAATGGTTTAGCGACGGATTAGCGACTTGTTCCCTCGGTTTACATGCATATAATATTAAAATATCCGTCTAAGCCGTCGTAAATAGGTCGGTAAAAGCGTATCAGAGAGGTTCCTGATACGCAAATCAGTCGCTATTCCGTCGCCATTCCATCGTTAACCTCGACGTTATAGCGACGGATTAGCGACGGGTAGGACGTCGGCCTGGTTTTGGAAAGCTTCCATATTTCTAGAACCATGTCGACGATAATGGGTCGCTAAGCCGTCGCTAGTCCGTCGTCATCCTCGACAGATTAGCGCGGATTAGCGACCCACTATCCGTCGTTAAGTCTCTGGAAACCTACCATATTTCCAGAACCATGTCGACGGATTTGCCGTCGCTAGGTAGTCGATATTCCGTCGCTAATATTCCAGTTAGCGACGGAAGTTCCGTCGCTAGTCGTCGCTAGCTCGTCGCTACCTGCAAATTTATTTCAACCAGTTAGCGACGGATTCGCCGTCGCTAGGTAGTCGCTAGGTGGTCGCTAACTGCAAAATATTTATATCACCCAGTTAGCGATGGATATTCCGTCGCTCGTCCGTCGGTAACTGCAATATTTATATAACCCAGTTAGCGACGGATTTGCCGTCGCTAGTTAGTCGCTCATCGGTCGCTAAAAGATATATCCGTCGCTAGTTAGTCGCTAGTCCGTCGCTAAATGCAACATTAATTAAAAAAATTACAGACACATTATTTCCTTTTCGTAAATATTACACTATTCATAATATCCAATATCCAAACACCATGTCGATCAACAAATATCCAAATATCCAAATTATATATCCAATATCAACGAAATATCCAAACATCTATGTACAAATATCCAACACAAATACCAAATTCATAATATCCAACATTCATGTACGCTTCCAAATATCCAGAATTCAAAATCCAAACAGTACAAATATCCAAAAACAGTACAAATATCATTGAGATGGATCGCGTCGTCGTCTCGGCGCCGCCTCGCTCTGCGATGCACTCTTCCACCATGTACGCCGGCACCTGGACAACACATGCTCTGGAAGCGTGCGGACTGCTCCGACGACATCAAGTCCATGAGCCCAATGAGCGCAGTATCCGGTACCAGGCGACCTCGGCAGAACGGTCAAATGATAACGTCAAGGGTCGGAAGGACCGGCAAACCGCACTAGACGTACCGAGAGCAGACGGATCTGACCGGGAGCAGAAGAAGGACGCGGAAGGCGCTCCAGCACATCCGATATTAGACTCCGCATTTTCGACATATCGGAGGTGATAGCGCAAGCTGCGCCTCATATCGTCCGACGGGGCGCGGGAGGAGGCGGGGGCGGTGGATATCTGGAGTCGCACCCTGCAACGACGTCGCCATGGAACCTACGCCGTAGACGCGCCCTTTATTAAAGCCGCCGACAGACTCTACGAACACGTCGTCGTAGCGAGCGGCCATAGAAGAGGGCGTCTGGGTGGGGGCGTCGTTCGTCGACAACCTCGGCAGGGGGCTCATCTGACTAAGGGCCTCACGATATGCAGCCTATCCAATGATGTTTATACTATAAGTTTTTCCTAAGTTATAATCTAAATCTATGTTTCCCAAGTTATAATTGAATCCTACGTTCACCTAATTATTAATAATAATTATATTTCTAATAGAATCTCATAAACGTAATTACTTACATCAGTCGCCTGGGCCCTCGCGTCGACGAAGCTCCCGTCTGCCCGCCTCTTGTGTGTATGCATGAATACATCGTAGACGGTGACCGACTCCGGCTCTCTCCCCTCCTTTACCGCCCGTTGTGCCTGCATACGAAATATACGTCGAATTTAATTAACTACGTATATAATAGTACCGAATTTAATAGTGAAATGAAATTTGCGGTATCTCACCAATCTGCACACGTCGCTGCGTGGGGCTTTTGAACCTCCCGTATGCAGACAGCCTGTCTGCTCGCCTTCGCTTCTCTGATTTCTTCCTGTACTGAGCAGTATTCATCTTATCCAACATCTGCTCGTAGTACTCCTCCCGGAGCCACTTCTTCCTCGAATGCGCCGTACGAACGTCGTACACCGCATCCTGTCTTCTTCCCGCGGCGGCTTTGTAGGCCTTGCGAATCAACTCCTCGCGATGGGGGGGCCACCAGAACGTCGTCTGACATAAAATTAAATTATCACGTAATTAAAAATTAGTGGATTAAGAATAATTAAATTAACCAAAAGATATATATACTTTCATCTCCTCGAGCCAGACGTACTGCATGTTCGAGGCACCTCAGAAATTGAGGTAGGGGCCATGGTAGTTTCCCGGATAATTTGCCCGAGTATCCGGGCAGCATCATACGGGAAAAACCTACAAAGAAGCAAAGACTGGATTATTAACTTGATAAATGAAACAAATTTATAAATTAACTTAAATTTACTTACGTATCACCTGCGGGCCATAGCTCTCGTCGGTTCTCGCCTATCGGCCTCTCTGGAGGCGTCGGAGGATCCGCGGGTCCGCGGATGTACTCACCGGTAGCAGGATGAAGCTGAATCCGGGGGTACTCCGAGCCACCCTGCAGTAACTGATGGTGTACCCGCTGGTGCATCCGGGGGCGGAACGGATCCGCTAGCGGATGGAGTCTCAGGCCTCGTGAAGATGAGAGCGGGCAGAGATAGATCGACGGCGGAAAGAGTCTGTGGCCGGGCTCTCCAGGTCGGGATCGGAGACTCTATATCCGGGGAATGTGGAAGCGACCACGACCGCCCACCACGACCGCTACCACCACGTCCACGCCAGTGCCGCTACCACCACGCCCACCACGGCCAGTACCGCCCACCAGCACCACCACGGCCACGGCCACTGCCGCTACCAGCAGCACGAGTGGTAGTGACCATGACCTGTAATAGAACACATAATATAATTAACAATATAGAAGTATAAATGAATATAAACTGACTAAATATATACCAGCAGCAGGGCGAGTGCCGTCAAGACAATGAGAACTAGAGTGCCATCTGTAAAAGAAAATCATACAATAAGTAGATGATCAACGACAAAACATAAACTGAAATAAGAATGTGTCCGTCTAAACTGAATTCACTAAGTTAGTTGTAAGTGCTTCTAATATACCGATATTTAATCTAATCATCGTTATCGTCCTCGTCCTCATCGTCTCGTCATCGTTCTCATCCTCATTCTCATCGTCGACTTCATCTATATCATCATCCTCATCGTCGACTTCATCTGTATCATCATCCTCATCCTCATCCTCATCCTTCTTCTTCTTTTCTTCTTTTCTTCGCTCTTCTCTTCTTCTTCTTCTTCAAGCTCAATACTTGGGACAGACGCCTCTTTCTCCCTGGTTGACAGCTAAGTCTTGTATATCAACCTCTTCCTCCCCTATTTTCCTCAGCATGAGGTATATCGACATCTTCCACGTCCATGGTATCCGACTGTTGTCCCATGTATTGGGGCTTCTCGATCTGGTCCTCTTGGTATGCTGGGTCTCCAACGTTGAATGTATTTCTAGATTTAATCTTGCTACTGCCCACCAGTCAAATCGATCTCTACGACGCCTTGGGTAGCTTGTATAGTAGACTTGAACAGCCTGACTTGCTATCGCAAACGTGTCGGACCCCTCTAACCTTGCGATGATTTATATCGACGAATCCAATTGTTTATCGATTCTCTAACCGATATTTGGTCTCGTATCGAACCACTCACATTTGAACATCACAATATGCATACATATGGGACACTATATTGTAAATCTATAATCTCCCGAAGCCTCCATAATAGCAAAGTCCGGCTCGTCGTCATAGATGGTGCCTCTTATGCAAACACCAGAATTCTTGGTATCGAAGCCGTCATTGAGAAATTCAGCATTTATAGCATGCTGAGTTGACTTAAACTTGAAGCCATTACGACATAGCCTGACAAGTCTTTGCATGCTTCTTTGGTCCCAATGCCAAATAACGAATGCTCTCATTTATGAGTGTTGTTTCAGGCAATAAAACCTGTAAACATGTATTGATAATTTAAATATTTAGCGCATATATTTTATGGTAGCCGCATAACATATTATCTCAGTTTACTTACGTATTTACGAACCAGGACGGAAAGGACAATCACCTCTCTTGAAGTCCCTCATCTGTAATATGGTGTCCTCATTTTGACTTCACCTCTAAATACACTGTTAGAGAGAATAAAAATAAGTGTAGTCACTTAATTCACCAAATTAGAGATTATACGAGGCGTATCTACTTCTCCAATCTCTCACTTCTTGTATGTCATAATTAACACGACATATCGGTGAGCGGTATCATACTCATCGTCGGTCAACCACCGTTTCTTACTAGCCCCAATAGGCTTGCCCCTTAAATTGAATATACCTCCATCCTCAACGTCTTCTTCATTCCTTTGAGGTCTATTTCGATTTGTCTCGACATGAGTATCGAAAAATGGAGCAGAATTTGACACCTCCTCGATAAGATATGATTCATATCGAGCCTCTATATGAGCCTTGTTGCCAACTTTCTTCTTTAGATGGTGTAGGTACCTAAAGAGAAATTATCTTGAGAATTAACAATGAATTGTAAAATCCACTTAAATTTCACTTAAATTATATCGATTTTTATTTACCTTTCAAAGGGTACTCCATCGATAATGAACAGATGCGACACGGCTTCGTATGCTAGATGAATCGTAGATGCTCCATGCTGTCGAAAAGCCCGTAGAAATATTTTCTCTAACTTGCAGATTATTAAGACAATCTTCTCCTCAAGTTGTACCATATGTTGCACCGTCAGCTTAGTTGAACAGATATCCCTGAAGAATGTAGACAGCTCGCCAACGGAACCCATACAGCAGAAGCAACAACTCTCTCAAAGCAATGGGCAGTAATCTTTCCTAAACACGTGTATCGGACTATATATTCCTACGAGTATTGGCATCGGCGATATCAATACTCGTGTGAATAGGAGATTGCAATATAGTCTAAGCTATCTAGCTACATGTATACTTGCATTTATATTGTATCATAACTTGTATCTAGTTACCTTGCTAATCATGTATATACTCTTAACATATATGTGAGACATACTAACATGTATTTAAATCAAGGTTCAAAGTATCGGTATCGGAATCGGTATCGGACTTATATTCCTACGAGTATTGGCATCGCGATATCAATACTCGTGTGAATAGGAGATTGCAATATAAGTCTAAGCTATCTAGCTAACATGTATACTTGCATTTACATTGTATCATAACTTTGTATCTAGTTACCTTGCTAATCATGTATATACTCTAACTATATGTGAAGATACTATACTAACATATTTAAATCAAGGTTAAGTCGGTATCGAATCGTATCGGACTATATATTCCTACGAGTATTGGCATCGCGATATCAATACTCGTGTGATAGGAGATTGCAATATAAGTCTAAGCTATCTAGCTAACATGTATACTTGCATTTACATTGTATCATAACTTGTATCTAGTTACCTGTGCAATATAAGTCTAAGCATCTAGTATTGTATCGGCGATACGGTGTATCGGCGGTATCGGATCGAAGTATCGGATTTTTTTGGTATTGGAAAACAAATAATTATTATAAATTATTTACATTTAAAAACATATAATTTATACATTTAGGCATAATTTTAAGTGTTTTAAGTATTATTTCTTAGTAGTTTTGAAATTAAATGAAATTAAATTAAATGAAATAGTATTATTCTTAGGATCGGGACATGCCAAACCGTATCCGTATCGGGATGCAACCCATTCCCCACCCCCCGACCCCCCTGCCCCCAATCAACCCCCTCCCCCGACCCCCCTGCCCTCTCCATTACCCCCCCCCCCCCCCCCGACCCCCCTGCCCCCATTCTACCCCCCCGACCCCCTGCCCTCTCCACCCCACCCCCCCCCCCCCCCCCGACCCCCCTGCCCCCATTCCCGACCCCCCCCCCAACCCCCTGCCCCCTTCAACACCCCCCCCGACCCCCCTGCCCTCTACACCCCCCACCCCCGCCCCCCGCCACCCCCCTGCCCCCATCCCCCCCCCCCCCCCCCCCCGACCCTCATTCCCCACCCCCCCACCCCTGCCCCCTTCCCCACCACCCCCGACCCCCCTGACCCCATTCACCACCCCCCCGCCCTCTCTACCCCCCGCGAAGCCGACCCCCCCCACTCCCCCCTCCCCCCGGCCCCAAAACCCAAAATAGAGAAAGAGAAGAGAGAGAGGAGAGAGAGATACCTGGTAGAGAGAGAGAGAGCCGCGAGAGAGAGAGAGAGAGATCCGCGCGAGAGAGAGAGAGAGAGCGAGACGCGAGAGAGAGAGAGGTTTTGGGGGGAATGAAAAATTCTCCCCCGTCGGTTCAATTTAAGTTAGGGCACAGAACCTAGCGACGGAATAGCGACGGAATAAATTAGTCGCTAAACCGTCGCCAATTAAAGGTGTTTTCCGACGGATATATCCGTCGCCAGTTAGTCGCTAAAGTTCCCGCCAATGTTTTAAAGATTTTGCCGCCAACATTTGCGACGAATAAGCGACGAAAAAGAATCCGTCGCTAACGTTCGTCGACTTAGCGACGGAAACCCGACAATTTTTACATTTAAAATTGGAAAAAATTATGTTATGTTGTCTGTCGCTAATCCGTCGCTAAGATGTCGGAAACTGGTCGCTATTACCGACGGAATCCGTCCGTCGCTAAACTTCCGTCGGTTAAAGTAGGGTATTTAGTAGTGGGTATGTCCTAATACAACATGGAAAGGTGATAGCGTATGCATCTAGGCAACTTTGAGACCACGAGAAGAATTATCTGACTCATGACTTGGAGTTGGCAGCAGTAGTATTTGCTTTGAAGCTATGGAGGCATTACTTGTACGAGATCGAGTGGACATGTACACAGACCACAAGAGTCTGAAGTACATTTTACTCAGAAGGAACTGAACATAAGACAGAGAAGATGGTTAGAGTTGATCAAGGATTACGACGTAGAGCTTCAATATCATCCAGACAAGGCTAATGTGGTAGTAGATGCTTTTAGCAAGGGAGGCGGCACATTTATGTTGACATCACAGAACACATTTAGAAGATCTTCAAGAGATGGGCATCGAGGTTATACTTCCTAGTGATATAGGAATTCTGGCAAGTCTGCGAGTTTAATCCGACTTGGTAGACAGGATCAAGGCAGCTCAAGCACGGGACCCAAGGATTCAAAAGCTTAGGACAAATATGAGTCAGGACTCAGGAAGGAGATAAAAATTTACAAAGATGGTACACTTAGATTTGGATCACGTCTATGTGTGCCAAGTGGAGATATCAGATAGGAGGTTATGGCAGAAGCCCACAGTTTTCAGTATTCTATACACCCTGGAGGGACCAAATGTACTATCAAGCATAACTGCTGGTAGAATGGAATAAAGAGAGAGATAGCTAGATTCGGTTCCCATTGCTTAATATGTAACAAGTAAAGGCAGAACAACAGAGGCCAGCTGGATTATTACAACCGCTTCCTATCTCGGAATGGAAGTGGGAACATATCACAATGGACTTTGTGACTGATTTACCGAGATCCCCAAGTA
Organism: Iris pallida; assembly: GCA_029216955.1. Taxonomy (NCBI): domain Eukaryota; kingdom Viridiplantae; phylum Streptophyta; class Magnoliopsida; order Asparagales; family Iridaceae; genus Iris; species Iris pallida. The sequence goes on along the minus strand of JANAVB010028000.1, from coordinate 17,652,917 downwards.
GTAAGGATGCTATTTGGGTGATAGTGGTTCGACTTATGAATGTGGCACATTTTCTTCCTTTTAGAGTAGGGCAATCTACAGAAAAGTTGGCAGAGTTGTATATGCAGCAGATAGTCAGACAGCATGGAGTCCGTGTCAGTATTGTGTCAGATAGAGATACCCATTTTATATCACATTTCTGGAAGAGTTTACATCATAGTCTGGGTACCAAGTTATGATTTAGTATGACCTACTATCCACAGACAGACGGGCAATCAGAAAGAATAATTCAGACTTTAGAAGATATGTTACGAGCTTGTACCCTAGATTTTGGAGGATCTTGGGAGAGTCACCTGTACTTAATCCAATTCTCGTACAACAACAGTTATCAAGCCATATCCAAATGGCACTATTCGAAGCATTATACGGTAAGAAGTGTAGGTCGCCACTGGCATAGGTTGATATCGGGGAGAGAAGACGTTAGGCCCGGAGATGATTGTTCAAACGGTTGAAGTGGTTAAAGGGATTAGGAAGCGACTTCGAGTTGCGTAAGATCGGCATCGTCATTGGGCAGACCAGCATCGTAGGCCGCTAGAATTTTCTGTTGGGGACCACGTGTTCTTGCGGATCTCACCTACTCGTGGGATCATTAGATTTGGCGTTCGCGGGAAGTTGAGTCCGCGATACGTAGTCCATTTGCTATCCTCGATAGGATAGACGATGTTGCTTATCGTTTATCCCTTCCACCTTCATTATGAGAGGTACATGATATGTTTCATGTATCTCAGTTGCGTAGGTATGATCGGACTCAAGCCATATCCTCGATCATTCTGAGCTAGTTGTTGGTACCAATATCTTACGAGGAGCAGCCTGTGTACATTTTGGACCGAAGGGAAAAGATACTCAAGAACCGAACAATTAGCCTTGTCCGTGTTGCTTGGGGTCATCACTCCTTAGGAGAGTCAACATGGGAACATGAGGATGATATCCAATCACGATATCCGCACCTATTTGACTCACAAGATTTTTTTTTTTCGTGTACCTTGATTGTCTTGACTCCTCATACTTATCACCCTATGAGTAGAATTGCTTGATGTCATAGAATTGATAAATATAGATTATTACTTGCTATTGATATTGTAAGATGACTGCTTGCTCGCTAAAATTTCTTGTACTTGGATTAGTCTAGCTTTGATGTGTCTGGCCTGCTTGGATTTGAAATTTCGAGGACGGAATTTTTCTAAGGAGGGTGGAGAGTCACTTCCCGCTCCCGAATACGTATTTTAATACGTGTACTGCTGAATGTATTTATTTAATATTTATCATGCATCTATTCTGTATTTAATTCCTTTAATTTTTATGCTAATAATTTTTCTGTATTTATTTTTGCTTTTGTTTTTGCTCTTGGGTTCGGCTTGGGTTGGATTGTTTGGTGGTTCATCATGAACCCAACCAACTCCCTACCTAACATCATCTTCATTTAAAGCCCAACCCTTTCGCTCTCTTCATTACTTCTCTTTTTATTTACTCTTCTTCTTCCTTACAACTCTCTGCCTACCAAGTGCTTAGGCAAGTACATCTTGCTACCACATAAGAACCCATTTTTATGGTTCATTTATCTTCCTCTCGTGATTCTAAGGTAGTTTAGAACTTGACATTTTCCATTTTGAGAGTTTTATTTTTGTAGATCTAGAAATTTGCTATTTTTGGATTTTAATGGTTTTGATCTCTCAAACTTCCATTTCCAAATTTTGAGCATTCCAGGTTGTTAAAATTTGTGTGATACCCCATTTTGATCCATAGAAGTCCCATTTTTGGCTTCGATTAAAGGTTTTATGGAATTGGAGTTCGAGAGGTTCTCCACGTCCACGTTTTACGTGTCTACGTAATATCAAGCTATACGCCCATGATCATTTCGTGTCAGCGTGAATCTGGATTACACAAGTCTTCTCTGGCTTGACGTATTTCCTTTACGCGTACAATATTTTACGCGTAACATGATTTCCTTTACGCATATTCATTCATGCGTAAACTTTATTCTTTTACTCGTACAAGTTTACGCGCAACGTTATTCTTTTACGCGTACAATGTTCAACGCACAATGTTATTCTTTTACGCGTACAAGTTTACGTGTAAACTTTATTCTTTTACGCGTACAATGTTCTACGCGCAATGTTATTCTTTTACGCGTACAAGTTTACGCGTAATACTATTTCTTTATGCACTTCATGTTCACGCATAACATTACTCCTTTACGCATGTCCCTTTAGGCGTGATGCTATTCCTTCACGTGTAATATTACTCTTTATGCATACTTCCTTGGGCGTACTCCCTTGGCATACATGGCATCCCTTATTATATCCTTACGCCTTTCGGCCTGTACTCGTTATAATCATGATATGTTAATATTTTCTTAATACATATTGTTGTGTGGAATGTGCCATGTGTCTCTATTGGTTTATGGATGCCTAGAATGACTGGAACTTAATCCTGAGAGTTATAGACTCGACCATACCAAATTCTAGTTGAATTTCATGCCTTATCACGAATTGACATTGATTGTTACCTCGACTAATGATTGATCATGCGTTCCCAGTGGAACTAAGAGACTGGCTAGTCGTCTTATTGAATTGAATGAGACACGTTCATGTATGGACCATGAACCATTGTGATCGACTAGCCAATCCGAACATTGGCATATGGACACATATTGACTTCCATTTTTCTGCAAAAGCAGCATGTGTATCTTACAGTCAAGACATGATTATTCCGTGGCTAGGTTTGAATTATTGCATTATGCTATTTAAGCCTACAACCTAACCGCACTGGCATCCTTGTACAGTTGTGCATATCGTACTCTGTACGGAAGTACTAATTCTGAATGACCATGATCCACGGCATGAGATTTCAATCAACATAGGGACTATTAAGCTAAATAAAATAACGATTGCATGGAGAGAATGGATTTCCGAGTTCTTGCGTGGCAGCCATCTTTAGGACAATTAGTGCCCCGATATACCGGCTGGTTCCCATAGATACTGCAAATCTGCCACACGGGCAGGGAGTGGTATATGCTTATACTGTTACATATATTGATGACGGGCGTCCCGCTGGGACTCCTCTAATTCATGATTGGTGCAATTGATTATTGGATAAACTAGACTTGCTTGTACATAGTCAGAACTGAGGAATCCCTTATTGCATATTTCCAGGGCAACTTGGAACTTACAGTT